>WBMV01002078.1:0-47796 GCA_013396655.1 Campylorhamphus procurvoides
CCTGTCACTGCAGGCAGAGAGCATCCCCTCACACCCTCCCTTCAGAAGGTGCTGTAGGAGCGAATGTCCCCCCTCTGAGCCCCCTCCAGACCGCACACCCCGGCTCTCCCAACCCTTCCCCATAAGACATGCTTCCTAAACCTTTCCACGAGCCTTGCTGTGCTTTTCCAGGCACACTCCAGCCCCTCGGTGTCCTGTTTAACCCACGGGGCCCAGCGCTGTGTGGGGCTGCTGCGACCCAAGAGCAGGACATGGCCCTTTTGCTTTACTGAACCCCAGAGAGATACAGACACGTGCAAAATGTATAAAACAAATAAAATTTGCGTGTGATTTGAGTATAAAAGTGCACCTGGGGAGCGCGGGGTGGGCTCTGGCTGGCGGTGAGCAGTGCACAGGACGTGGCTTGTTTGGTTTTGTGTGGGCGCAGTGCTGGGGTGCACCGTGCTGCTTGCTGCATTTTAAATATGGGGTTTGTTTATCCAAAATAGGCTGTAACAAAAAGGCATTTTGATGAACAATTTCAGAGCGAATTGTTAAATAATCGTGCCTACATCAGACTTCACGTGGTGTGATATTGGATGCCTTGTTACACAGAACTGGGTAAGCAGAGATACTTTGGGAAAACCAGCTTTTTTGATTCATAGTTATTTATCCAAAAAGTCATTTTTTTTTCTGAACTTGGACATCTGTAGCCTGCGTTAGAATGCAGGTGTGATTATCTTATGAAGGTGTGTCCTCACCACTGATATACTGAAATTCTGAAATGAATACAGGGGCAATTAACTTATGAAGGTGTGGCCTCACCACTGATGCACTGAAATTCTGCAACGCTTTATTGCCAGTAAAACATATATTGCAGTAACATACCCAGTAACATACAGACAGACCTGTTCATACCCCCTGCACAAAGAGGAGGGGGAGGAGAAAGCCTGAAACGAACATGGGAATAGCAGATTTCCTGCTATAAAAATCCACAAAGGTATAAATCATTTTGAATGTTCCAGCAATCCACAATGAAGATTATGTTACAATAATTGTGTCAATGGTTGTATTTAAATGCAAGCTGGTTTTAATTTCTTGTGTGCATTTTAGCACACTTGAAGGTTAATAGTTCTTTTTTTGCTTTTTTCCAACCTTATCTAAAACAGTAAAAGATGCTGCAGTTCTTCAGCTCTGAGAGAAGGGCAGGGATTAATATAGTGCTGAAGTCAGTAGCAGCAAGATGAAAAGAGGATTTTTGGTCGAAACAAGACAAGAGAGGGAAAGTTAAGACAATAAACAATGTGGACAATTGAAGAGATTAAAACCACTCCTGTGGAGTGTAACTGTGGAATGTTAAGGGTGCACACATGCCACTGGAGCTGTGTGATGACAGAGGGCTCAGTGTGAGCTTTGAGGGCTCATCTGGCTCACAAAGAATGAAGCAGTGGGAGCCCCTGTTCTCCAGAAGTATAGGAGAAGCTCTGAGGTGCTAACAAAGGCCATAACCAGCACTCACAACTGCTTAGAGCTCCAGCTGTTGGGCTGTTAATTCTCAACTTCCCCCACAGACACTGATGGCAAGTGTTGGCAGGGGAGGCATCTGAGAGGCTGGGGAGGGCAAAGACTTATGATGTTCCTGATTGTGTCATTGCCATACACATCCCATATGGAACATCCCAAATTAGCAAACTGTGTTAGATGGGCTCCACCAACTGAGTCACTCGCCACTGTGCTCTAACTACACTCATAGTTCATCTAAGAATGAGACAACTTTCTAAGGCAGGAAAAACCCCTGTATATATTTGACAATGGAGTCTTACACAGGTCCTAGGACAGGTCAAACCAGTCAAATTAGTGAAGTTATGCTGAACATTTCCATGTGAAGTGAAACATGTTTAGATTTACAGGGATTTTCCCACTGATTTTACTAGGCTTGGTTCTCAAAGTTCTGCTAATTAGTTACTGCCCACATTCTATACAGACACAGTAGTCACGTCAAGTTTGGTTGTTGTCCATGATGGCACAATTATTCTAGCAGAGGCCCAGACATTAGGACATTTTCCTTTTTGCCCTGCAAAGTTCCTTGAAAGTGGCTGAACTCAAATAATTTTAAGATATCCCTTAGAAGGGTGAAATTTTAAATTAGCTGAGCTGGGTGTCCAGTTGTGAGTATAAACCAGCTGAATGGCTTTACACCTGCTGTTTCTATCCCACCTCGTGCTCTAGGGCATCTGCAGAGGGCACGTGCATGGTCAGTGTGCGAGGAAAGATGGACCTGAGGGTGTCAGCAATATCATCCTAATGCAGAAGTAACCCTAACACCTGTGACTACCCAATACCTTCCAGAGTTCTGCCTTTGGCCCAGAGGCAATCAGGGAAAAAGGCAAGCCCTCTGAAAGAGCTTCTTTGCCACCAACTTCCACAGATCTTCCCCAAGCAGCACAGCTCAAAAGCATGGTCACATCCTTTTTTTTTAAATTATTTTTAAAGCTTAAGAAACTTGTTTTATTTAAAAAGAAATATAGATTCAAACTATAAACCCAGCATTTATCAGCATACTCCGGTACAGTATTCCTCCATTCCTGGAATAGCATTTTTATTGTCCCCACTTTGCTGCATGCCAGCTAAAACTTTCCCCATGAGGCTTTGTGGAATTAGCCACACAGGGCCTGAGTCCTCAGGCTTACTGCTAGCTCAGTCCCTTGAGCTGAACCAACGGGGGAAAAAAATAACAGTCAGAAAACAGCAGTAACAGAGGAGAACACAAGGCTATTCATCCCCATGTCACCTGAACAGTATTTGCAGCCTCATACCTCACAGTCTTTTCTTCCAGCAGCAGATCCCTCACCTGTGGATGGTGCGTGCTCTGTCTGCTCCTGCACAGATGCACTGCAAGTGGTTGTACAGCGGCAGCTGCTCGTGATTGCTAACAGCCCTAGAAGAGCTCTTTGGGCTCCTAGGCAAGCCCTTTTGCTGACCTCAGTTGGTTCTGAGACTCCCTCAGCAGCCCAGGATGAAGGGAGCCCCACTCTCCAGCTGGCTTGTTCCTATTCCTCCCGAGATGAGTCATGTTTAGTTAAACAGCACTACAGTGCTGAACTGAGAAGGGTTTATCTGGGGCCTCACACCAGCTTCCTGCTTGGATAACAACCAGCCTCCATTGCCCACTGGATAAAAGATGAGGTGTTGCTGTTGCAGCATTTCCACCCAATAACATTTACCCTGAAAGGTTAGAAAGTAAATAAAACACAGATCCATGTTTATGGCTGTTATCATGTCTCTAGCCAAATGTTTTCCCTTTCTAGACTAAACAGCTCTCTCTACTTGGAAGCCTGTAGGTTCAAGGGTCTTGTTTCTGGTGCTGTACTCTGCAATCTCTCCAACTTGTTTACATCTGTATTTAAGTGAAGGGCTCAGCAGCTGACAACCATCTACAACACTGGCAGCCGTATTTATATTTACTGTGTTTCGCCATAAACGTTTCTATTGATGCAATGCAAAATGGCATTTTAAAAAACTGCTTTATGCAATTCATTCTCCCATAGTTTTGTTGCCTAGTCTGATATTTACCCAATTTGTGTGGTACCTTGCTCTTTAACAATGTCTTGTCCTTGAGTGCCTTTGCTGTGTTACTTAATTTCCATCCACTTTTCTAAATTGTCTAAGTTTATGATTTGGTCCTTCAAAAATATTCTTGCCATTAAGATAATGTTGCTATCTTTGGATGAAGCAAGCTCAGGAGAAAAGCATTTAGGCAAAATTACGAGAACTTCAGGTTTTGGTTATTCCAGGAACTGGAATGGGTTGGAGCTTAATTTACATGTATTTTTACTTAATCTCTCCTACGTTCTCCTTATTCTACTGGAACATGGATTGCTAGGAGAAATGAGGAAGACTATAAGACATACTAAAAGTAGTAAGTCAATTTTCATAGTTATGCCTGCCAAAGTTTTATACCAGGAGATAAGATTATTAGTACATTTTATAGCAGTGCCATAGTTTTATTGCCATTGATTATGTGTCGTGCCACCCTTGACATTTTGACAACTGTTTAATGTCAGATGACTCATTGTTTTTAGTCATATCTGAGGAAAAAGAAAATAAGCACATTTACTGAGCATACTGTATGCATATGCTATATTGTAGGAATAGAAAATGTATAAGGAAGGACTTCCTGGAATCTGGAAAGGGGAAACGACAATGTCACTTGTGAATCTACCAGCGAGGAAGAGAAAAGCTGGTGCACAGTTTGTAGTGAGTTTGGGTGAAATGCCTCCTGGGCTTCCTCTGTAGTCATGATTACATACATTATTCAAAGGAAATAAATACAAGTGTGAAAAGCAGCTTCTCTGATTATGCTGGTCTCTTGCGTGGAAGGACAAGTCAGGTGAAGTGCCTCATTGTGTCTAAAGTCTTTAAAATAAATCAATTCCCTGGCAACACACTAGCTGCACATGCATTTTAGATTGAACTATCGCCCTTCTATTGACATATTAGAGCAAATAAAATTATCTTAAAAAATAGGAGCGTTTAGATCTTGCATTTTTGTTTGTTCAATGGGCAAAACTCTTATTACAATATTTTAAAATCGGTTGCTCAAATATTAAGCTATTATATTCTTTAATAACCTCATGTTTTTTCTTCCTGCTGTTTCTCTGAATAGACCCTTTATCTCTTTTCAAGGATTGAAAGCACACGCATGACTCTCCTGAACAGTACAGTGAGTTTGCAGCTGCAGAAGGCTGGACTTTTGCAGTAAGTTTTCAGGTCAGCCAAAGGTCTGTCACGTAATTTTGACCAAGCCAAGGTATTGACTAATTGGTCACTGAATGGCCTCCTTTTTTTTCTCTTATCTTTGATAAAGCCTTGTTAAAAATGAAACATGTTCTAGTTGGCTGGCTGAACACAGATATGTAAAACCATTGTTTTTTTCAGACCAGTAGGGTGACAGAAGAAGATGAGTATGATGTAGGAGCATAGCAGGTATATATGGTACTTCTGTCTGATGAGAAGCTCACGGAACTGGAGTTGTTTAGCCTGGAGAAAAAGAATGTCATCGGTATCCTTGTCAGTCTTTACAACTCCCTGAAATGAGGCTGCATTAGTGAGGTGGGGATCTGTTTCTTCCAAGTAGCAAACTATAGGACGAGAACAAATGGCTTCAGGTTGTGCCAGGTGAGGTTTAGATTGGATATTAGGAAAAATTTCTTCACTGAAAGGGTTGTCAGGCATGGTACAGACTGCCCAGCAAAGTGGTGGAGTCACCATGCCTGGAAGTATGTAAAGGACATGTAGATGTGGTGCTTAGGGACATGGTTTAGAGGTGGACTTGGCAGTGCTGGATTAATGGTTCAACTCAATATTAAAGGTATTTTCCAATTTTAACAAGTCTATGATTTAAGAATTAGAAGTTTTGTCTGTTTGGAACCACATTCCTTATGTGTTGCACTCTAGTTCTCAGAGCTTGGAAACAGTGGTTTACACACTGCATTTTGGTCTGCAAAAAAAGTGAGAGTGATTGGTCTGTGGTCCAAGGTCTCATTCCAGGACCAGTTCCAAGCACCAAGTTATACCCACAGGTGGGGACTGGGAAGATCTCTTGGTTTGTGTTATTTGCAAAGTGCTGTTAGGTGTGTTGTAATAAATATTAAAAATTACCATTTATGTTTGCTTTAGAATCTAGGTATTTAGTAGAAGAATTTGGTTTATGATTTCATGTAAAGCCCACAGGGATTGAAAAATCTAACAACAAAATTCTTTGTTGACATTGTCTTTATTGAAGCATGGATCTTTAGGTTGGTTCACCATAAAGTGAAGCATTTTATTTATGATAATAGACAGTTTAGGGCTATAGGGGCATTATAACGTTGCTGGTGTAAATACAACTTTATCAGAAGATACAAACATGACCCGCAATAGAAACAAACACCAAAGAGAACACAATGAAACGTTCACTGTTTACAAATCACTTCATTACTACAGACACCAAATGGCAGTTACTGTAAGTAAATCAGTTCCAGAGAACTGACTACATTTAGACAGGGAATTGGGAAATTCTGTTTGGGGCTTAATCCACAACTCCTTAGTAGAAAAAAGTTTAATGTCAAGCATTCTTTTTTTATCCACAAAACAATGCTAACCAACAGACATATCAAAGAATAAGACCAAAGGATATCAACGCCTTTACAACTACTTTTGCGATTATCTTCTGGATTAGGTACTTTGATGATTTTTTAAAATACATTTTGTAAGAAGGTAAATAGCCCAAAAATCAGCAGCAAAAATATTACAACAACAAAACAAGTAAATACAGTGCCAATGTGTCATGTTGTAGAAGAGAATACAAAGAGGACAAACAATGATAACTTAATCATATAAAATGACACAGAGCTGAAATACAGTGCACATAAATACCTATGTGACAAAGGATGTTAAATTCTGTACTTAGTATGTAGGTTTTTATAAACATAAAAACTGAAAAGTCTTTGTGCTTAAACTTTTTTTCCTGTTAAACGGAATTAGTTGCTTACTTCCAATACTGCCACTGTAACTGATATTACAACAGATCACAATTTTCACAGACACATCAACATTAAAACATTTACCTATGAGAAAATAAGTCACTTCTCATTAGTTCACAGTGCGAAAAAGTGGTGTACACTCCGTCTTGAGAAAGGCTTTCAGTTATTCATCAAGCCAGCTGCAGAAAAGTCCTGATACCAGATGCAGTGCTAGATTTAAAGAATGGAAAGCAACACATCACATGTTGGGAGGAAAAAAATAAATTTCTCGTTTCTTCATGGATATCGTCTAAGTGACCTTCGTCTTCTATTGTAGAAATGCCTGAGCCCATGTTGCCGTGAAAAATTCATCATGTAATTTTGTTTGCGAGTGCTGTTGAAATCAAAGGGTGGAGGAAGAGAAGAGTGTCAGTTTCTTTAATGTGTACTGTAAATTCTTTTGGAGCAGTGAGCTAGTGGGACAGACTCTTCTTTGTCCTTGCATGATCTTTCAAGCCTGTGCAAACTGGTGTGAAGCACAGCCTTTGAGTAACTGCAAGGCAATTGAGAATCTGTCCCACTCTGCTTTCATTTACAATTCATTATCTTAGGGAAAGGGTAAGAGTTTTCAGCAGATGAAAACTTGTGCTGCCTAGGGCCAGATTCACTAAACCTGTGTGCACACTTCATACAATTTCTCTCCAATGGTTTTGTACTCCAGTTATCCTTCTGTCTTCAGTAATTAACTGCTTTGTCTTGAGAGCAGAAGAAAAGCTTTACCCCACTTAATTATCTTCTACTTTTAACATATAGGAAACGAAGTACAACACTTTTATGCAGATTAATGTTTCCCTGCTCTATGCACCCTCTTCAAAAATTAAAGGAAGATCTGGGAAATAAGCATCATCATGTCTGGGAAAAGATCAGGCAAGAGACAGCCTGTCTGCAGCCTAATTCAAGAGGCACACTTGTTTGGAAGACCTACTGGAGGACAAGGCCCATCCCACCTAACCCACATTTCTACTTCTCCCACTGAGGGAAGAAGGAACCATGAGAGGGCAACTGTGAAGTGAAGGCCTGCAGTCAACAAATCTCCCATTTGTGGGTGCAAGGCATGTTTTCACTTGTGAGTTTTGTCTGTGAGTAAGAAATAAATACTTGTAATGGAGCCAGTCATACTTTCCTCTCTAGTACATAAGCTTGTTTTTAGTGAATGTGGCCCTTAGGAAAAAGGAGTAATTGTATGCTTTGCAAAATGCCTATGATCCTCCAGAGGCAAAGATAGCTTTTGCTGTAGTATGCTAATTTAAATCTGAAACAATCTGTCTAACAAAATTATACCCTTTTCAACAGCTAATCTTGGACACAATTGACTAAACTGAGTAACAGCTGTCATGTCAAAATCCAAATCACTTTCTGACTAGTTTTCCACAGCTTTGCAATTTTTAATTTTTTTTTTCTTTTTTTTTGCGCCACTTCAATGTACATACAAGAATGAAATAAAGATCAGCTCCTGGTGACAATGAAGGCAAACAGATCTACACTTGGCACAAGTTTTGGCACTCTCACAGTAAGGCAGAGCTCAAGGGCATTTAGCAATTGAGAGAAGGGTTAATGTTTGAAGTTGGCTTGCCCTGACTTTCACCTGACTTCAGGTAAAAGGGAAATGTCTGTGCTGATTTCTAAGACTTTTGTGTGAGAGAGTGTCAGTGATGAGCTTATACAATTTTCATGCCACTTGGTAGCTCCAGTGCAAAGCAGCTTTGAAGATCATTCTTCATTGTGATCATTTAGTCATCTCAGTGCAACATGACCATCACTCCAAGGCTGATCCTGAGGAAGGCAGGAGGAAAACTGTGACCCCAAACCTGCTCCATAAAGTGGCTGCCATTGGTCTTGAGGCTTGAAGGAGGCCTTAATTTTGCCTTCCCTTTAATTCCCATTGCCCAGGAAGTTTGTGGTTCCTTAGAAACAGGGCCTTCAAGGCCACATCCAACCTCTCAGAAAAAGATCCTAATCATGAGGTGAGGATGGAGCACCTATCCCCTGGAAGAAGGCTGCTC
The DNA here is from genome assembly GCA_013396655.1 of Campylorhamphus procurvoides. NCBI lineage: Eukaryota > Metazoa > Chordata > Aves > Passeriformes > Dendrocolaptidae > Campylorhamphus > Campylorhamphus procurvoides. Next base: position 8,546 of record WBMV01002078.1, read on the forward strand.
TACAGCAAAAACACAGATCAGCCTGGGAGAAAGCACAGCCCAATTCTGAGCAGCTTTGCTCTAGATAAAAGGGACCAAACAGACCCTGTCAAAGGGTTGGGCTGAAAAAAATTGCCATTTCTTGACCTGGTTAGATTTAGCAGTGAACTTAGCTGTGAGAGTCTCAGCTTGGGCAAGACTTGGACAGCCGGACATGTGCTGAGCTGTAGTTCTTGGCCCAGGAGCCTTCACGTTCCCCTACCTCCAATCTTGCCTCTGGTCTGCTCATGTTCAGCAGCAGCTCAGCAGAGATTTTCTGGACTTGTTTTGGACAATGCTAGGTGCACCTGGCTTCTATTTCACTTCAAATGACTAACCCTTTTGAATTTGGCCTTGAAGTTATGGTGAAAATAAAACAATGAACAAAGAAAAAAAAAAGAAAGAACTGACAAAAGGAACAAAGAAATTGTTACCTAAAAACTTAAAAGAGATTTACTTATATGCATATAATTTTGTTTTGCTATAAGATGATCAAGATGCTGGAAAGGGGCATATATATCTGTCTTACATTGAACACCAGAGCAGTGCAGTGTGTGAAAAATACAAGAAATCTAAATTCTCAGGAATTAAATGCTTTTTTATTTTTTTTTACTGGCAGCGATATTTTTCATACATGTCCTAACTGATATTTGAGACAGACTTTCCAGCTACTAGTTGGATGCTACAGAAAAACTTCATGCCTGTTATAGAAATAGCATGATTTTCATGATGGGTGAACATGTACACCCTCTGCATCAGAATATTGTATTGTATTGCACCACACAGTCAGAGCAGGTCTGTATTTTTTATTTTTCTGAATTAATTTTATATATTGGTAGGAGGCAAGCACTGTGTAAGAGAGATCAATAGTGCTTCATAAAATCATGAGAAGAATTATAAGGAGCACTTATGCATTTGTTGCATTTGGTGGATATAAATACACTTTCAGTACGATTAGTAGCCAATTTAATTTATATTTTCACAGACTGATAAAAGGCTTTACCATACTTTTGCTCTTGTTTTCTTGTTCAGAGCACTAAAAATGTGTTGAGCAGCATCACGTTATAAGGAATAGATGCCCCCTTCCATGATGTAAGTTGTGGAGGGAACTTTTGTTCAGATATCAGTGGCAACTTGAAGGCTGTTTGCAAGGGTGTAATAGACTGGTTAGCATGTGCTGAGCCTTCTGCCTTTTCTGTGCATTCACTGAACCATCAGTCAATGAGAAAAGTTCAGATCCAAAGCTATCTGTATTGCTGATGGAGCACACAGCAAAAAAGCAATTAATAGGAGCAAATACCGTATAATCTGTCTGACAGTTTTGAATGCTCGATTAAAAAAAATTGAAGATAATACTGCTTCAATTTATGTAGGAAACTCTAAATAACTTCCCAGTGAACTCACTGGAGTTGTGCTAGTTAGATGAAAGCAATATGCAGCCAATACAGAGGAACAAAACCAAAACTGTCTACGGCATATTCAATAAACACCAACAATATTATTGCAAAATTTATTGCAACAGTAAAGCAATTTATGAGAAGTAGTCTCTCTGGATCTTTAGTTTTTTAATAGAGCATTCTGTTTATTGCATGTTTTCTAAAGCACAGTTTGAACTACAAGTCTGCAATTTAAAGTTTATGAAAATGGAACAGTGAAATTGAATGCAAAATATGTGGTGCCTAATCCCAGTATATACTAATGTTGTTCATAATTTCTGTGTTTTTAATTGACAGGCATAACAGGAACCAAATAGAAACAAAAATATTTGTATGACAAAATGAAACAGGAACAAAGCCTCAGAACATGGTAAAGGCATGCCCTTCAGGACTAGGCTTGGAGTACATTTTGAAGCTGAATTGCAAATGCTTTGTTAGGAGGATAGTATTATGAGATGTGATATGCTCTTACTGAAGTCCTGATGGCTCCTATCAATGACTAATATTGTTTTGCTTTGGTGAGGTCAAGATTTGAACCCAGAGCTCAGTAACTGTGCTGGTTAGTGGTATCTGTTACCTGCACCAGCACAAAGCAGCTGAATTACATGAAGTAAAAGAATTACCTGGGAGACATTGGCTCTGTGTCTTAGGGGCATGTGCAACTCTGCCATCATGCAGACTGACTGACACACCCTGCCTGCCTTGGCTTCACGTCTGTGGTCATTAATTTACAGGAAAAAGTGGGAATTGCCCTTTGGTCACCCATGCAGCACTCTGGCTGCCCTCCACTGGCAGGTCTTGTTGTACCCTATCTGAAGCAGAAGAAGGAGAAGTCCTTTCCATCTCAGCCTCAGTGAAATTCCCGCTGCAGTTCAGCATGAACTGCTGAACAGTTCACCCTAGGTTTAACTTCCCCCAGTCCTCACTGAGGATCAGGATCAGGGCCCTCCAGAGCACATCTCAGAGATTTTTCTCCAACCCATCATTGACGAGACTTTGTGAAAGTGCTGTAGCTATAACTGCAACAGAAACATACATTTGGTACTGATTCAGGGAAAGCACTTACCTTATTCTAGTGTAAAACCAATGACAGCAAACAATGAAATACAACACAAGTTAGAAAATGCCTTTCAATGCATGCAGCACTGTGATTAGTCATAAAACCCTGATGAGGTTTAGAGGCAATATAGGACTTTTCATCTCTTTTGAAAATAAAAATTGAACAAATTATTTCCTGATAGTTCAAATCAATTTTTATATTTTTATTTTCTATAAAATTCAGCATGCACTTTTTAGAAACATAATAGAAATGTCATAGAAGCACAAACATCATATTAAATTTGGCATAAATGTTGTGAATATTCAGATAGCTACCTAATGTTTGAGCTGTTTATTTCATATAAATATGTTGATACTTTAATTTAAATGCATTTTTCAAATCATTGCTTCCTACTAAAAAAATGAAGCAGATGAAAATACTTTTCCACATGAGCACTTGTTGTTAGAGTTAGAATATATAATTTGTATTTTAATGTTGCAAAACAACAATAAGTGTTCTTTGCACCAAATGCAACATAAGTTCTCACTAAATCATTTGTGCCAAAAACATGAGAAAATCTTGACAATGAAGAGCATGGAGTAATGGCTATGGAGGGATTCATTCTGTTATCTAACCATAACATAGTAGGTGGGGGCAGTATTTCTTGCATTCCTTGTACAATTTAAATTCCTTTGCATCATATAACAAGTTGTGGGGTGCAAAGAAAGTAGCATGAGACCCTTAGTGTTCAGCTTATAATTACCCTTAATGTCTCAATACCTTGGACCAGAATTAAGTTTCATGAGACATCTATAAGGGCCTGCCCCGTACATAAAGAAATGGCAGTTCTATAATGTACATGCAGAGAAGTGCGAGGTGTCTGTGCAGTGGACAGGCTGAGAGCTGTGCTTCCAGAGAAAAACAATGTGCAAAGGAAATGCAGAGTTGGATGTGGGCTCTTCTTAGGGCAGAAATACAGGGGCACAGAAAAACACTCTTTTCTTAAGCCTGGGATAAAATACAGTTTTATCCTAAGGAGAGCCACATGGAACACGTGAGAGTTGTGCCCAAAGCTTTCTTACAAATGGAGAGAAAAAATGCTGCACTAATGAGGAATCATCAGCACTAGCTTTAAAAGGGACTGGACAACTCAACAACTTGTATGCTCTCCCCACTACAGGACAGACATCAGCCATTGTTAAGCTGGCAAGTGGTTAGTTCGCAAGATCAATTTAATATATAACATAGTCAACACAGGTATTGGTTTTCACTTGTTTGAAAGAGGTGCTTAATTTGAACACCATTTGCAGCTGTATCACAATCTTAATCATACTGCTTTTTAATGAGTGATTCAAATAGTTCACTCAAAAGTGGAATGATTTTAAGTAACACACAAAAGAATCCATCTTTGGCCTTTCGTATCACTGCCAGGGATTTTGAATGCATGTATAATCTGCAGGTTAATTTTTCTCCCCCAGCAAGCTATCTTGGGAGCAAAAAGGAAATAAAGAAATGGCATTCTGAAAGTATGTTTGTTCGTGAGAGGATGGTGGCCCTTGATTCAGAAAACAATTGAACTGAACAGAGTGTCGTGACCCTGGGTGTGCATCAGCTGTGAACTGTATCTGCACTACAACTTGACAGCTGGGCCTGTGACAGAATTAATTTCAGATCTTTGATTGCTGACATGAGTTGGGCCATGAAAGCAGGTAGTCACAGATTTGTCCCTGGGGTGAGTACTGTAAGGAGGGACATTGCCCACTTTGGATGAGAAATAAAATCAAGAAAATCCTTGGTTGCATTACATCCCTACAGATCAGGTCCCCCTGGTGGCAGGTGCTTTTCCCTTTCACTCCAGCCCTTAGTCTGCTCAAGGAAAGCACTGCTCACTTGCGTGTTGGCTGAGGAAAAGCTCACCTAGGTGTGCACCTGGGGGTGCAGGCAGTCAAGCCAACACCTAGCGCATTTGGGAAAATCAGACCTCCTAACCCACAGGGGAGTGGAGAAAACACAAGCCAGGAATTGTTCCATGTCCCAAACCACACCTCCTAGGATAGGCTGCTGTAACTCACAGGCTTGAGACTTGCCTGCTGCATCAACATGGGCACACTGATCACAAACATGAAAATCTACTACTTAAACCAGGACCAGTGAGGATAATTTTGATGGTGCCTGGAGAGATGTATGAAGTCTTGTTCAGGTGGGTGATGGACTGCAAGGTTGTTAAAGGACCAAACACAGACTGTGTTACACATGGGCCATCAAAGGGTTCTGTATCTGGGGATGCTCATGGCTTTCTGAGACAAGGTCAGAGTTCAAGCAGGAGTTATTTCCAATTTAGGAGGCACAGATGTTTCCTAAAGCTTCCCAGCTTTGGGGTGAATAAGCCAGGCAGAAGCCTACTGGCTCCCTAGTGACTCCCTACAGAATTAATGTGAAGAGGTAATTAGAGCACCCTGGTGAATGGTTTTAGTTCAGGCCATGCCTCTCTGCAGCCCTGCCAGAGATCTGTGGGTGGCTACTGCCCACAGAGCTCTCCCCTGACAATCTGGGTGGGAGGGCAGAGCTGACTCTTCACCTCTTGCTGGAGAGCTGTCTGGGCAAAGGGGCTCGTTCTCCCCAGCAGCAGGCAGAGTTCCTATACCCTTCATTGGAAAATGAAGGAATATTAAGAATTAAGGATAAGTCCTATCGCTAGTATTCATGGTGTGAGTCCTGGTAGCCCTGGCGTGTGCAGAATCATCTAGGGTAACTGTTAACAGATACTGATCCAGGCTCACTTCTGATGCCTGAAGCACTCTTTGGAGGTGACTGAGTGTCTTCATCAAGTGATCAGTGTGAGGTGGCCAAGTGAAACAGCAAAGCTAAAGGAAAACTCAGGTGAGAGTATCTATAGCCAAGGAAGTGTGCCATCTTTCAGAAAGCCTTCCCAAGGCCAGCATATGAACCAGATGTGCCACAGCATGTAATTTTGCCCTGCCTGAAAGCAGCATATCTCATGTTAGCAGGGCCTGGAACTCCACATCTGGCCTTTGGGAAATATGCTGTCCTGGCACCATGTTTCACAGGACCTGGTAAGGGAGAAATCTGTCCAGTTTGGTCTGTCTTCCTCTGTGGATCGTACAAGGTGTCACTTGGACAGGGTGGGAACTCTCGGTCTCTAGCCTGATATTTTGGCCTTAAGGATCTTTAACAGCAGAAAAATAAGAGAAAGGAGGAGCCGCTGTCTGCCCACCTGGTTCCTTCTCTAGGCAAGGTGTGATTACTTGTCACAGCATTTCTACTGCTGTCCATTTAGCATAAAATATCTCATACGACTGGTTGCTACCACTCAGCGTCTGTGTCTAGTCTATAACCTGGCAGATCTTATGGTCAAGGTCATTTCTCCATATTTCAGCCTAAAAATCACTTTTTAAAAATTTGTTCTGTTCCCACTTATATTCTCTAATTTAATGCTCAGATTGATTGGTAACATTATGCTCTGGGGTTTTTTTTCTTACATGATTTTTTTTTTTTCTTTTTTTTTTAAAATTTCAAGGTGGAAAGACATAGTACTATTTCAGAATGGCCAGTTCCCTTTCCATGTTTTCTTAAACACTGTGAACCTCCTGAAGGTTCATACTCTTCCATATCTTTCCCAATGCAGCATCATATAGCCACTGACTAACTGAAACAGGAATCATATCCATCCCTCTCCTCTGTTCCTGCAAGTTTTAAGCTTAATGTTATGGAAGCAGAGCCCAGCAAGGTGTAAAAGCAGCAGAGCATGTACAATTACTCAGTGTTGGGACCAGTTTGGTGTGGGGTTGATATGAGTGCCATGCAAGCTGGTGCTTCTGGGTGCAAGGGAGAACAGGGCTAACTAACAATCAGATAATTCACTTTGCTACTGGTACAAAACATTACTTGCACTGTCTCTGCTAATTCAGAAACCTCATGGTTATAAATACACAGTCTGGAGGTTATCTAATCCTAATTTCTTCATTGCTGGTTTTTAAATTGTTCAATAAAAAGAATGTTTGAACCTATCTATGGAGCAGGCACGCCTCTCTCTGCCAACCACTGCCAGCGATGAGTTCCTGCCCGGGAAGCCACTAGCATTTCACTTCTACTGGAACTAAACTGTTAGAGAAAAAGCAGGTCATCTCTTCGTGATGCAACACAGGAAAAACGGGTTAGCTGCCAGCGAAACCCATCTCAAGAATGGGAGAATCAGGAGGGTGCAGACTTGGTAAAATCTTGACAAGGGGATGAGTATAGAGCTCGGACCATAGGAACCTGATATAGTGAACCCTGTTTCTGAACAGTATCCTTCTTACTAAAAAAAGGAAATGAATAAGGCATTAGTTGCTAACACAAAATTTTTAAGAGGCACAACAACATTACTTTGTGCAAAGAACAATACAGAAGAATCTTTAGTATCTTTGAAAGGATAGAAATCAGCCATGTGTGGCAGCACAGCATGGAACAGGAACATCCTTTCTATTTCCCAGCACAATAGTTTTTTAACTGTTTCAATGGTGCATTACAGGACCACACCAATACTTGGTGGTAATAAAGCCCCACTTTCCCTCCTGCATTTTTCCATGATGAACAACACACCCCTGCTATGCCACTTATTTTTTGGCCATCTTAACCACTGACTGTTGCAGTCAGGGCAGAGCATCAGGAATGGTAGGTTTTTAAAGGTTTCCCTTTGAGAAAGGATTCCCTGGGCCACAATGGTTCTTACTGGGCTTAACACTCGTGCCATGCTGGAGAAATTTCAGTGCTTTCTGAGATGGGGTGGGATGAGGTGAAGCTGATACTCACAGGACGACTTCTACGTGGTCCAAAGCCCACTGATCATGACCTGTCCCGTTGTGACGGGGCTGCCACCAGCGCAGTAGGACTCCTTTCATTCGTGCCTCCCTGTCAACACAAATGCAAGAGCTGTGAGAGCTCCAGGCTATTGGTGTTTTGCACGTCCCCATGTATCCCCCAACAGGAACTGAGAGCAAAGTCAAATAGTTATTTGTACATCACTGAACAACACCACACTGTACATGTAAAACATTTAATGATGAAAAATGCACACAGATAAGGAGGATTCCTCTCCCCAGCCCTCATGTCTTCAAAACAAGTATTATTTATGCTTTCCTTTCAAGTATGTTGATAAACACTGGCTGGAATTTCTTAATCAGCCTCCCCCGTAAGTTTTCTTCTTTGTTTATCCTCTCATCAATCGTTTTTCTTGCACAGTGATGCAAAGATAGATTATTTCTTAGCAGAAAAATATCTTGTGCACTTAGAGGTAATGAAATGTGACTAGGTACTCACAGGGGAACATTATAAGACACTCTTTGGGCTTGTATAAAGTCCTTTGGCTGATGCTGTGCAATTACTTGCCATGTAATTCCATTATTTACACTGTATTGGAGGAGCACTGCCTTGTCTACCGTGTTAGGATCACTCAGATTGGTGTTGCAACTGTCTGTTTGTGAAATACTTCCAATTTGCAAAACAAACATGATTTTGCTGTAAAACACAGAGAAAAAAGGTATTTTCAATATGCAGAAGTATTCAAACAAGAATGACAGCATTTCCAGGTTTATTGCAGTTGCCTTATTAAAACTCAGAACATTCTCAAGAATCATTACTTTAACATGCAATATAAACTGTTCTCACACCTTTAAAACACAGCTACCCTTTCAAAGTAATAGTTTACCATGTATAACATGTTGCCACACAGTTGGAGGCAGTGGATCAAAATTTGCAATATATTTGCATGAAAGGGAGCTAGATAAAATATAAACATGCAAATGAGTGTATGAAAAGTTTAAAAAGGACAAATAAAGGTTGAATTTAATAAAGTGTCTAAAAGATATATCATATTCCACCTGGGTGTTCAAGTAAGAAGAGCCTGATTTATATCTGTCCCATTTGCCAATTCATCCTGTTTCTAATCTTGCTTTAGACAACTAAATATAAACCAGTCCTGAAAGCTGTCACTCTGTTAAGAGCCAGCACAGGCTGGTTTCATTTGTTTTTCCATGACCAAAGAGGCTCAACAGATGAAAAAGATACGCCTGTTCATTGCCAGGTGAATATAATTCTATTTGACAACTGAAATGGGAAAATGAGCCTGTAATTATTAAATAGCATCTTTAGTCATAACCATCGTGGAGGCACATACAAACATGGGATTTGTCTTATCAGATCAGGCAGTGGTCCAGGCAGTCTGGTGTCCAGTCTTTGCCAACAGGTTCATTGTCACTGCTGGCTTACTAGACAGTGCTCTGTTGGGCATGATGAAAACATCTGACCTTTTTGTCTGACACCGCTTCCTCCTCAGTCTCCATCTCCCAAATCGAAGTCACAAAGCACTTTGTCAATCCTAATGTTTTCTGCCAGTCACATCTGAATGGATGGCACAGCCATCCTCATCAGTACTGGCCCACATGGCTGCACATATGTATGAAGAGTCTCCTTTCTCATGAACTGCAGAAAGAGCTTTTCAGCTCAAACTATTACCTTGCTCGGGTGAGATCCAGAGGCTTAGTCACAGCTTGTCGTATTTGACATCCATTAAAATAGAGCGAATCTCCATGGGCATAGGGTGCCAGCTGTCCACATCCATTCCCTATCACTCCCCCCTGAATGGTTTCCCAGTTTATTTCAGTGACTCTTTCAGATTCGAAATTGTCTTTAATATAACTGGGCAGATCATGGCTAAAACCAGAGCAGTCATCACCTGAAAATGACACAGTGAAATTGTAAAACACAAAAAAATCAAAAGAATTGAGAAAACTGAGTTACAGTTCATTGTAATTCCATTCAAGGTTGTGGCTCAAAATACAGTGTGAGTACAGCCTGAATATATTTCAGCAGATCCATGAGTAATGTGCACATTGATATACAGCATTCATTTTCAGAAAATTGAGGCTGTGAGTCTTATTTTTTTACAGCAGCATAACTTCAATACTGTTTCTCCTGTTTTGCATTGGTGCCAATAGAGAAATCTCAAATTACTGATTGAAGGCAAATACATCTGAAACAGGAAAGGGATCTGATCTTATAAAGTTATGAGACTCTCCTGGAAGACATTAACTACTGGCTCCACTCCCACAAAGCACTTATAGTTTACCAAAGGCACTTAGGTACCATTAGGCATATGCTTAGCTGCACTGAGGGATCAGAGGAGAACACTCTGTCCTGATGGGGCACAGAACAGAGCCCCTTACAGATGCCAGTCACCCATATCTAGATCCCATTTGCACATCCTCTGGGATGCACCCTTGAAAGAAGCACAGGACTGGAAGCCATTTCTGCATAAGGAAGTAGCCACATTCTGCTTTCAGTGAAGTCTGACTGGACTTTACATACAGTGCCAGGCAGGAGAGACTACTGATTCATTCCAGAAAGAGTACGGGGAGGGAAAAGCTGTTATTTGCAGCTCTGACAAATTATTAATTTAGAATTTGTTACTTAAACATTCCAGTGATTAATATAGACATGATACACCACTTGGTCTTTTTGTTTATTTTTGAGCTAGATTAGACTGTAGTAGATGTACAAGAGAGAAACCAAAGAAATGAAACCTTGGAATCCTTCGTCACAAATGCAGATGGCTCCAGTGGTGCAATATCCGTGGCCACTGCAGAGCTTAGGGCACGCTTCCCCGATGTACACGTGATCGATTGCCCAGCTTTGCTTCTCGAGTTCTTCTCCCTTCTGAATCCACCTGAACTGAGTTGCACTGCAAATAGCAAAATCCCAACACTGTATTACTATATGTAGCAATGAAACACATCTGTACAGTGATGTTCCAACACACCAGCAGCAAATGTAATGAAAAATGTCATATGAAGGGACTGTGACTTCAATAACTGGAAAGACGCACCCTGAGTAGGTGGCCACTACATCACTGGCGGTAGCAACTTCTATTAACTAAAAGCTTCCTGAAAAAACATTAATTATGTATGAGATCTAAATCCAGCAATAAAGAATCATTCTTAATTCACCAATTGTTCCAAGCAAACAGTGCCAGCAAGACAGCTGACATTTTATAGGCCCACAGTGAGCTGACCTCTCAGTAACCTACCTGGATGAGACGTGGTCAGGCAGCTGGATAGTTATTCTTCTCCACATGGAGCTGTTGACAGAGTTATAGATGGTAGCTTCATGGAATTGAAATGGGGAGCAGCCAATACTATTAGATGAGGAAGGCAGACAGTGTGTCTGGACGAGTTGCCATGAATCTGTCCTATAGGAAGCAAAAAAATTAATTAAAAAAAAATTTTGTAACAACTGAAAGAATAACGAAAGGAAAACATTCCATTGGCATTGCCTGTCTTATTAAACAAATACAAGAGATTGTCAGCAATAGTTTCTATGCTCTGGAGCCATAAATAAACAGAGGTAAGAGGCTGAAGCACTGGTGCAACCAGGTAGGATTTTCCAGCATCAGGCTTGAGTGGTGGTACTCACAGCAGAGTGACGTACATACAGCTCCTCTGGGTTGCATGACAGAAGGATTTATTTAGGAGTGTGCTTCTTAACTCTTACAATGTTCAGAAGAGTCCCAATAGAATTTGCTACATTTTCACCCACAGTCATTTGAGCACAGAATATACTTTTGTTTTTGCAAATTATAATGTGCTGCTATACTACAGCACAGGAGACAGTGTTATGATTTGTTTCCTAGTTAAAGACCAGCTTGGAGTTAAGTAACTCTCACCTCACTCATTACAGCTTGGTCCTGTAGCATACCAAAACAACAGTTTCTGGTGAATGGGGTTTCCTGAGAGCACATTTTTAACAGGAGCATGCTCATGACTGTAACTGCAAGCTCAATGCCATGAACCTGTCAATATCTGGGATAAATTATATGAGAATTTATGGGAGTTCTGTGGACAAATCCCAGGGCTTGCACACAGGCTTTGTTCAGATCCTGTTACAACATGAATAGCAAAGTAATTGCTTTAATAAATAATAGTTCTCTAGGTTTTTAATATCTTTCTTTCCAGGTCTGCATTCTTCTGTCATTTACCTGGCATCCTTTGTATACTCCAGCATCACTGAGTGGAGGTCCCCACAAGAATTTGCCTCACAGCCAACCACGATCTATAACACAAATAAAATCAACTGCTGTAACAAGTCAGGTAGACATCACTTGAAGTGATACAAGTCAGGTAGACATCATTTGAAGTGATATATAATCAAGTTATCTTCTTTTGGATTTTCCCCCCCCTTTATGGGCATATAAAAGAGATTGCTAACTTAGCTCTTGTACAAAATCCATCACAAGTGGATGGAAAACAAAAGACACAGTACTTTGGGTATTGCTTTTAGTTAATGAATTTTACTTCATTGCTACTGTTATTTTCAAACAGAATCCTAACACTACATTCCTATATTCCACATTAAATATCTAAACAAGCATTGTTTTTGAAACAAAAAGATATGGTAGCTCCTTAGCATTTCCAAAAGTGAAGCACCTATGAAATTTAGAATTCATAATGGCAAACATGTAGACATAAACTTCAAGTCAATCCAATTTAGGAACAGAATTATTTTGAATATTTAAAACAATAGACATATTTGTGTCATATTAAAGTGGAAAGACGACAGTACCCAATGTACAGTACTAAAGAGATAACAAGAAGCTAAATTTCAAAACCAAAGAGAAGTATGCTAGAGCTGAATTCTTAGTTTAAAAATAAAATCTTTGACTGGTCAGGAAAAGGGGAAGAGAATCAGGAGAGGAAAAACTGCAATAAGAGTTTAGTAATATGAACTATTAAATGGGTTACTATAATTTTGGCCTTAAAATAAAGAAAAAAGATGATAGGCTGGGTAAAATAAGCAGCTCAAGGTGGGGTCTTGGCATTCCGTAGTAAAAAAGCATGTGAGTCCTGTTTTATAAAATTTCTTTGAAGGTGGCATGCTGTGTGAGGGGGGAAGCTGTGCCTTAGGGACTATATTAGATAGTCAATATAAAATAGGCAACAAATGTTGAGAAAATGTGAAAATATTGATCGGTGGAAGATGGAAAATTCTAGAATTATCTTCTCAAACAGAAGAACAAGAAAAAAACATAACAAGAAAACGGATGACTATTTTGATAACCCTACTTTCATACTAGCTCCTGGCTTATTTAAGACAAGTGCTTGGGGAATGGCCTAGAACATGTCTGGAAAACAATTACTTGTTGCCTTTGGCCCAGTGCAGAATTCCACCTTAAATCAAAGTACTTCTACTTGAACACGCTCGCATTTTCAATATGGCACTCCCTTGCCTTTTCTGTATATTCACAAATTAGGGAAAAATGGCATATTCTGTATGCTGTCTATTCTCACCATAGAAAATAATTCCTACTGTATCTGATGATTCAGTAATTTCAGGAAAAATGGATTAGACTTCCAATCCCTGTGACTAAACCCCAAAGCATACAGACAGTCAGAATAATTTGACATTTTACATTTATGCAACCTTTCTGGTTCTCATTACCTAAACTTCAGATTTTCCTTTAATTTCTAGTAAAAAGTCACTATTAATTATTCAACCAATTGAGCATTCTAGAAGGAAGAATACTTTCTGGAGACACTGTAGATGAGTTTTCATTGTGTACTTTACTTTGGAGAGAGAGAACATTTCTTACTTTAAACTGCATCATGTATCCTGGCTGTATAATGAGCTCCCTGGAGGACAGGATGTTGTGTGTTTTGTCCTTTTTCTTATTTGGCCAGTAGAGATGGAATGATGGATTTCCACAGAACCCTGCAGTCCTGACTGCATTAGGGTAAAAGCTCCAGTTTTCTTCATGAGAGGTGCCTTCTATTAAGATGAGTTAAATATAATTACTGCATTATCTTGGTAAACATCAAGGCTTAGTAATGAATTCACAGAATAACTAGATACAGTAATTTAGTGATATAGACACTACATTTATGTTATCTGTAATGACACACAGTAAGCTACTGACAGACACAATAAAGACATCAGCTCCAGAGAGGTAATTAAAATGTTTAAATAACAGCACTTTAAAAAATATGATGAAATACACTTTAATGCCATGAATTTAAATGAAATTAGTTGGACTGAAATAAAATTTTTTGTCTTTCTTATAGGTGTGCGTATATATATATATGTGCATAAATACATTTCTGAAGATACATGTATGTGTACATATATATATATTTACACACCCCTATTAGTAGCATGAAGAATAACATATAAACAGCATCAGTCTACAAAATAAAAAATTTTCAGAGTTAAAATACAAGGAAGTCTGCTTGCAAGCTCACAGGACTTAGAACAGAGAAGATCACGCCAGACAAGAGAGAAGCTGTCGCAGCCTGTCTTACCATCATCAAACGTATCTACCAGCTGGCTGGGGTTGATCTCTGCTCCCCCGATGAGGATGTTATCCAGAGCCCACTGTGCCCGGTCAGGGCCGGGAACCACAATCCCACTGCTGATGGTGAAAGGCTGCCACCAGCGCAAGCGGGTCGTGTTGGTCAGCGCATGTTCGGGGAGGAGGATGTAGTCGTGCCTGACTGAGATGTACTTTTGGTAATCCATCTCGTGAAGCAAAGTCCAGGATATCCCTAGAATGAAAAGATGCAAGCATAGGGTACAATCTTTTAGAAGATTAAAGTAAGATAATAGGAAATAAAAAATAATAGCTCTGGTCTTCTGATAGACAAGTCTTAACTTCTAAGGATAGTCGGGAACTGTAATCTTATAATTGTATAAAGGAATCAAATTGGCTGCAAGCCACTGATTAATGAATAAGGCAGGAGGATTATGGAATACTGAGCAATAGATGGAAATTTTAGATGGGGAAAAAGCTTTACACAGACAGAAGTAACTTTACAATGAAAAAATAGCTTATTATTTTGGATCTCTGACAACTTCCCAGATATTCGTGGTGCTTGGATACAGAACAAGACTGGAGCTTAGCTGAAACTACAGGATGTACTTGCCTCCATCAATGGAATAGTCTAGCAGCACTCCCTCCTTTCTGCAAGTTGGTCTGTGGCATGTTGTCATGTTATTCTCACTCCCAATTCTCCCCCAGTACTGTAGGAACCTAAGAGTAAATGTATATGCTTATATCTGTTAAGGATCTGCACAAATAGAGGTTTGCTTTCTGTTAACAGACATGCTGAAGATATTCCAAATGCCAGCATTTTTAAGCAAGTAACATCAACGTACAAGTACTACAAAGGTTTTCAAAAACATCACCTAGTATTTCTCATGGCAACTTAATGAAATTCAGCAAAGATCTGCCCTTGGGAAGGACTCACCACAAAATGTCAACTGACTGGATGGGTGTTTGCTAACAGTTCCCTGTGAGTCCTGGTGGAAAGGGAGCTCACCATGTGTTAACAAGGTGCCCTTATATTAATGAAGGGCATAAAAGAAGTTGATGAACTGAGGCAAGGTCAGTGAAGGACACTGGAATGGTTGGAATGGTTGGGGCTGGAGCACATGCCCTATGAGGAAAGGCTGTGGGACTATGGCTGGTTCTGCCTGGAGAAAATGTCTGGGACTAGGACACAGTGGTCATGTATTGAAAACATGGGAGATTCTGACTGGAATTAAGAGGGGAGGAAATAATCACTCTGAATGTAACTGAACACTGGAACAAGTTGTCCAGACAGAGTGTAGGATCTCTGTTCCTGGAGGTTTTTAAAGACCCAATGAGACAAAAGCCCTAAACTGGTCTGAATTCAGTGTTGCCTGGCTTTGAGCGTGAGGTTGGACTAGGGACTCCTTGAAGTCCCTTCCTTCCTGAAAGGTTGTATGATTCAGTGAGCTCTTGGTGAATTACAGAAGTCAGAGTGCATGGCTTCATTAAAGCCATACAGCCAAGGGAAATGATGCTGAAATTGCCTATGTCATGTCCTTAACTTGTCTAAACTGTTATAATTCCACTGCTTTCCTGTTAAGTCATCCTTTTCTACAGCACGTGAGTCGAATGGGTCTTGTATGGACACCCAAGAGAAGACAACCAGCAGGGGTTATGCTCTGAACTAAGAGACACAGCTGGTGCCTCCAGGAGTGATGTCGAGGAGGCTGTGGTATCTTGCCTCTTTGGAGGACAGGAGTTGCTGATTTATCAGACCCTTTCCACTGTGCAAGGGTGAGCCTTGTTCTCTGTGTCTCATGTGAAAGCGTCAGTGCCTTGAGACTCATAATCTCCTTAGTGTCTGCCTCAGGTAGTGCTATGCTGCTGGTTGCCTGGGAATCCCCTGAGCTACAAGCTATGCTGCCTGTTGCTTTATCAGTGTTTAACAGAGTTCCCCTTGAAAATGGCATGGAAATGTGACCTACTTTGCCCCCCGCAGGTCCAGATCTTGAGTGACAGCCTGCCTCACAGTTGCACCTCCAAAATACAGAGTTGTGTCTTCTGCGAGAATTCCACACTCGGTGCAGGTACTTCCACCTTCCAAGGACATCCATAAATCTGGTTTAATTTCTTCATTGTCAAAGCGCTCTTTCAGGAAAGTCTGTAACAGGTAATTAAGGTTTTAAGTCTTTTCGATAACCACAGGTGAAACTGACCTAAACATGTTTGAAGGGCTCATGAATACTAAATTTTTCTCAGGGTGACTGAATGTAATCACTTTTGGCTGAATGTTTAACCACTTAAAATGATTGGCTAAACATGGAAATATATTAGGGCTGGATTTCAACATACATGGGAGGTAATCCAGCAAACTCAAACCAGCATTAATGGGTTTGTTTGGCAAATTAATGGGTGTGTTTGGCTTGTGTGCCAAGGTTTTGGTTGCAGGGGACTACATGAGGGGTCTTCTCTACGTATGGGAGAAAAAACATTCTCTATTTTTTCCCCAGCAAAACCAGTACTGCAATGAAATTTTAGGATTATTGTAGTGAACCTGCATTTATGCAACTGTCTGCACAAATGCTTACAGAGAAAACCATCTAGAATATATCTTTGATTTCCACATACCTCCAGGAGCAGCAAAAGCAATGGCATAAGTGAAATCCTGGCCTCAAGGAGGTAGTAGTAAAACTCCCCTAAAATTGCTAGCATTTTATGCCTAATGTCCTTAATGAGAAGGATACCTCACTAACTAAAAATTGGAAACAGATAATGGTATGTGTTCATGTAGTTAGTATTTTAGATGAAAAACAGAATGCAATGATAACTCAAATGACATGGTAACTGAAAAGTTAAATAGCTACATTCTCTTTAGACAGAATTGTGGTTATCCTGTTGTTTCTGTGGAAGATGTACCTATTCTGTTCTTGTCTGATGCAGTAAAAATGAGATGGTAAACACAACATTTTAAATTAATTTGGGGTTCAATATATATGCTTTTCTAAATATGTTAAGTTTTAAATAGATTTTAACTTTTAAATTAGCAATGTCTAACTAGAGTTCATTTGCATGCTGTTGAATAACATGAATAACAGCCAGGTGAATTAATTTTCTAATTTTATGCCATTTTATTGTATTCCCTACTTCAGTAAGCTCTTTCATGATAAAGAAAATCTTTCCACAGGTCTTGATCAAATATGTACAAGGGTGATTTAGATTCTATCAAGATGATTTAAAGAGGAACAGTGAACTTTACCACAGCGTTTTCAGGCAGTGTTATTTGCAAAGGAACAAACCTGTTCTTGAATAATGCAGTAATAGTTTTGCTAAAAACTGATGAAAGGGCTGAAAATGAATTTGACTGTCTTCAGGCTGACAGGAATCAAGCTACATTTCCAGTAGGCTCAATCTCTCATCTCTCAATCTCTCTCTCAGCCAAACACATGTCAAATTAATTCATTAAAACATGCAGTAAAATTACCTTCAGTGTCTGGGTCAGATAGCAGTTTGGACCTGAATACCCAGGATCACAGATGCATTGCTCGTTCAGGCAGTCTCCATGACCTCTACAGTTCTCCAGACAACCAGGCCCCAGATAGAAATTGTCAATGGCCCACTGCATATCTGAGTATTTCTGGTAGAACCGGAACCTCACAGGACTAGATATAACGGAATGAAGAAAAACAGACCTATGTACAAAACAACTTTGCTCAATTGAAAAAGTGATCAAACACAATATGCTTATGACTGTACCATCCTCCAAGCATGCACAAGTAGTGGAAATATCTGTTGAAATTGATTTTATACATATCCATAATGTAATGAATGTGAATGCTGATAGTCTGCAGTTTCTATGAAAGAAAATGAATAAGCAGATGTATCCCCTGTTGTGTTTCTAGGAAGGTATTCAATCCAAGACAAAATGTGTAGAAAATTCATACTTACTTGCCCACAAGGCTTTCAGGCAGTGAGTAAGTTACTCTTTTCCATCCTTTTGTGGGAAAGAAGACAGATGGCTGTGAAACACTCCCAGAACATTTTGGATCAGCTGGTAAGCACTGAGGTACTAAGTAACTCCAGCTAACACCAAAATCAGTGGAATACTGCACGTGAACCTGATTTTGTGCAAGTTTTTCTGAGGTTTTACATCCAACAGAAACCTAACAAAGAGAAAGCATCAGCAATTTAGAATTAATTGTGGTGGAGCTTAAAAAAGTGTTTGAACCTGAAAACCAACTGCAGTTATTTTGTTTGAAATTATGGCAATAACAGTACCTTGTACAGTACCAGTCATCTGCAGCTCTCTTCAACATTCCCAAGACTGAAAACAGACACCATATTGTGAATTTTGTTTTCTTCTAGTTAACTCACATTTTGGGATTTCCAGTAACATCGATGTACAATTTTGACACTTGTGGCTTATACCCCAGCACCACATCATGAGTAACATTAATCTCCCCTCCCACACAACCTAAGGTTTGAATACTTCAGAGAAGGCCACTGATTAGGTGAACCATCTTTGTGGAGGGATGTGCGAAGGGCTCTTGCAACTTCCATATATCACTGGGTTATTTCCCTAATTTAGGTAAAGGGCTGTATGAAGGGCAGTTTGGGTGCAGGTTTGATGTGAATGCATGACAACACAGGAACAGTGAATTACTGTGGAGCTGCTTTTCCCACACCAAGCAGCTGCAACAAAATAGGCACTTTTTTATGTGTAATATCCTTATTATATGACATCCATACAACTACAGTGCTGGAATAGAAGAGCATGCCACCTCTGAGAACAGCCTGAGGTATTAAAACTGACCAGCATGGAGTAAGTGAGAAAAATGAGGATGGTCTAATAACAACACTTTTCCCTGCAGGGAAGGGCTCTTGTGTAGGCCCATACATCATCCCACCCTCTGAAAAATATACTTAGACCTGGTGCAAAAAGCGGTTTTAGATTCCGACAAAGATTTTACCTTGAACTGCATAATCCAGCCTTCTGTAGGAGTCAGGTCGTGGGTGACTGCGTAAACCTCTCTGCCGTCGTGGCTCCCGCAGATCATGACACCATCAGGAGAATCACAAAATCTCTCAATTGAGCAATCATCGTGGAATAGCCAGTGTTCATTCACTTGAAAATAAATGGCAACACCGGTAATATACAATGATGATATAAATTAAAACAGGGAGTGGTGTTAACCACTAAAGGTGATTAATGGCTTTATTCTTCAGCTTACGTGAGAATTATTTACTATTGCTCCTGAGAATGTCAGCACCTCATCTTTCCCATGTACATAGGTATCACATCACATTTATTGCCCAAAGAGTGTCTCACTTCTGTCTTATATGAGCACTATAGTATTATTTTTAACGATCAAGAAGTAAAGATCTGAGACTTACTTAAAACATAAACTTCTGTTGCACCGAACATTTTGGGAGAGCCTTTTAATAGGTCTTGCCTACATGTCTGCACAAAGTTTGCCCCAGCATTGGTAGTTGTTAAGCCTTGTAAACATATGGAAATACATCTACAAAATTTAGTTGTAAAATGTAACTTAACTTCCCCTAAAGAATATTTTAGAAAGTTAGGAAATAGGAAACAGATATTCAGAGTAAAAAATATGCTTAGAATAACCTGACACTTTTAAAGCACATTTTCTTTCTTTGAAAAGAAATTAATTTTTTTTTTAAATTCATGCAGTAAAAATGAAAAGTTGCATTATATCTTTTCATTTCACATTTTGTGAACTAAAAGCAAAAAACCAGATCTCTACTGCAATGGGATTGTCTGTGATCTCCACGACAGTGAGAAAAGGATTCACAGGCTCAGCAAGATTTGCAAAGCGCTGCACTGAGCTCTTGCCCTTTAGCTCAGGTCCACGTGGAACCTTTACCTGTGGTTTTGTCTTCCATGACCATGTCGAAGGCGATCCTGCCGGTGGGCCCTGCGTCGGCGGGGGAGCGCTCGTGCTGTGGCAGGGGGGCACTGCTGAAGGTGTCCAGCATCACCGTCCTCTGGTCAGCAGAGCCCGAGATCAGCACATTGTCGATGGCCCAGTCGTTCTGGTCCAGGCCATCGTGTTTAGGTTGCCACCAGCGGAAGCGTGTCCCAATGGTTTTGGCGTCGTAGGGAAGGAGGATGTTCACAAAGCTGAAATAAAAAGTGGGAATTAGTTGTAGGAAAGCCAATGCTCTGTGCCAGGTGCTTTGACCGGGTCCACTCATGGTATTTCTTAGAGTAAATGGAAGTTGAAAAAAAGAGAAAGAGTGGGTGGTCTAGCCTATGTTCTTCTATGGGAAATGCTGAAAAAAAACCCTTTCTGACCGCTCCCAGTGTCCTCCCTGGGACAGGGGCTCAGACAGGGGTGGGAAGTGTCAGCAACCAGACTCGCATGGTTTGAGCAACCTCACTTGCTCCAGCTGTCCTTGTAGGACCAAATGCAATGGTCTAGACTAGTAGGGTATGACTGTAAAGTCCTAATTAAGGAAAGTGTTAAGAAAGAGAAGTAAAAAAAAAAGACTAGAAAAAAAAAATGACTGGAATCATTCAGCAGATAGCAATGTTCCAGTACAATTTTATTTCTTTCTATTACAATGGTAGACAATCACTTGAATCTCATGTTCAGTTAAAGTGCTAGTGATTTCTTGGTGTGCTGAAATGAAATAACAAATAATAGGTCCCTCACATCCCCATGTTCTATGAATCTTTAAAATTAGTCAGTGAGGAAAAGGTCACCTCACATATATGCATGATTTGAATGTCATAAGTATCTGAAAATAGGGCTGGAGTGTGTCCATCCTTTTGATGGCTATCTGCAGAAATTCAGTTTCTCATCTACACACCATTTTCTAACTAGTTCAAACAATGGCTTTCTGCTCTTGTCAGTAAGGAACTAGATTGCAAATATTAGCATCTTAAAGAACAGGATGGACATCACTACAGTAGCTATTGGTTTATCCTCCTGCAACCACTTCCAAGTCTATGAGGCTGCTACAGGCTCCTAACTATCCTTGTTTGTCTGGTGTAGCAGCTGCACAGATGCTGATGCTCAAGTACATGCTCCAAGGCCACTCATGAACGCTTGCAGGACTGGACAAGCTGGATTTGTAAGGATCTGACATCCAAACCACAGCAGTAATATGTGCCACACGTTCTTATGAAACATTCAAGACCACCTTACTTTAGCAAAGGAAATTGCACAGGCAGAAAGGAGGTATCTACAAACCCAGGCTTGCTGAATTGATCATAGAAAATTTCCATTAAGAGGCTCCAGGTGATTCCACCATTCACAGAATATTCCAGCAGCACTCCTTGGTTGCGGTTATTAGGAGTTATCAGACATCCATACATGAAATAAAACTGGATGAATTCTGCACTGGTGAGGTTCAAATCCACTGTAACTAACATACGGCTGCAGCCCTGAAAAGCAATGAAAATATACATTGGCTGGCAAAACCTACGTTCGTAAAAAGTGTTAGATTATGCAGTCACTGTTAATGCAACTTCATTGTGTAAAAAATTTAAAATTGTACAGAATTCTTTTAATTATGTCAAAGGTTAAGCTAAAACAGAACAATATGTATATTTTTTCCTGGAGACATAATTTCAGTGACATTCCATCTTAAAAATTCCTGTTGTGCTACTTGTGCCTATAACTTTACAACATTCAGTATCCATAACTGCATTCACCTTTCTTCTGAATACAGAAGCTGCAAAAATCCATGCCTCCAGTGTAAATCACAAGGCTTTCCATGCAGAATTAATGAATCACTGATTCATTAATGGCTCAATTTATGCAAACCACCAAATGGCAAAACAATTTTAATAAGTGCGTTTTCCACAATCCCTTATATATTTCATGTTCCTTAGTCTATTAGTTAGTGATGCCTACTTAGCCCTAAGGGGAGGAAGTGGAAATTCAGTGCTTCTGTTAGTTTATTTTAGAAAACTTTCATCAGTTTGAACCTAGTTAGAAATTTGATGGAAGAGATCTACAAGCATAAATTTTACATGTTTCTACTGTTATTTTTATAATCCCAAGGTTATCTGTTAGCAAACTGTAGTTCAGCAGCACTCTGGGTTATATACCTACATATATAGCTAACCTAGGAAATTTTACTTTGAGCTTACTCTGTAAACACCCAACAGTGAAACTTCTGATGGATGAGGCCACACACAGATACCATGTGCTCTAGGATGAGCCTGCTTGAGCAGTGAGGCTGGACCAGATGACCCACTGTGGTCCCTTCCAACCTTCCCCACTCTGTGATTCGGTATTTTCAAGGACCATGTACAAGTTACACGAGTGCAAATAGTTAGTTACTAATTTACCTCTGTGGTCTGATTAGAAGCCACACCAAACTCCAGTCTCAGGAGGCAGTGAAATTGAGTGGGTGAAACTGAATGTCTACATACTTATACTGTGCTTTAACCTACCAGCTCCACTTCCAAAGACCCCTCTACAGCTCCTTTCAGGAGGCACACACGTTATAGTGCATTTTCCTGGCTGCAGCATAGTGAGGAACATGGTATCAACTTTACTGGAGTCTTTCTGGCTGGTCCTAGTCTGTAGGACCTGTCTGACTTCAACCTTCAGCTAGGCAAAGGATATAAGTTTAAAAAATATATCTTTAATATGCTATGTTGATGTTTTTTAACAACTTGCTGTTTATTTAGCTTTTTAAATCAGTGCCATTTATACTGTCAACTGGAGTGAGCTGGTCCCTGTGCTGAACACACACCCCGCTGAAGTGAAGAGCCATCCCAGAGGCGACTGCCCCGCAGACTGTGCTCAGTTTGCCCCCGTTCACTGTCAGCCAGTTCTGGTTCGAGGGGGAGCGATTGAAGTTGTCCTTCAGTTGTGTTGGAAGGGGAGTCTCTGGCTCGTCGCAGTACAGCCCACCCCAGTGCTCGTCGCAGCTGCAGAGGAAAACAAATGCAAAAATCAGCTGGCAAAGGCTCTGCACAGAGGTTTAATCAGTGCCATGTTATTCCACTTCAAGGTGCCATCTATTCTGCATAGATGCTGTCTGCATCATTTACTAGCACACAACTGGTATGTGGGGGTTTCAAACATCTGCCACATTTTGAGGTTAGTATGATACAAAAATGACTTTAGGAAGGCTTAGTATCATGTATCATTCAAGCTGCTAATGCAGAGTACACTCCTGAACACAGTAAAATCAGTAAAATACACTGTGCTTGGACAGATAAATGTAAGAGAATGTGCCAAGCCTAAGAATGTCCTGCTAATGTTAAAGTTTCTGCAAAATTCTAGTAGATGGGTACTTTCTTGGTTTTTTATATAGTTCTCCTTTTTTTTCTCCTCTGAAAAACATTCTTGTAATGTGTCAAAGACTGGATAACAGCATGGAAATGTGTTCTACTACTGAGATTTCATCAGGGAGATTGTGTCTTGCTACTTCAGTGCTGTCAGGATAGAGAACACAATAATACGTCTATTCTACAGTGAAATATATTTTTAACAAATTTAGTCGCAGTGTAATTATACAACCATTCTCCCATCTCTGTTGCCATTTGTGGCTGGAAAAAAAAGCAATGCATCCATCTGGAAGGTATTTCTCTGTTGCCAAGACAGGCAAATCTGGGGAGATGTGGTTGTTGTTTGTTAGCTTTGCAGGACTCTGTGCCGACTGTTATACAGACAGTTTGAGGATCAAGCCAGTCTGCCTCCCCTGGCAAACCCTACCATGGAGCAGATGCATCAGACCATCAAGTTAACACCAGTCAAAAGGCAAAATCTGGCCTTGTGAAGAACTGGCATATATTCTGCTTAGTGGACACGTCCCACTTCCAGCCCAAGTTCTCCGTACCCAGCACCAGGCTGAGAGCACAGGGACGTGGTGTGAAACCACTTGGGAATAAGGATGACATCTGAGAAGCTGCAGGACTGAATGTCCCTAGTGGAGTGTGCAAACCAAGAGGTATTTTCTCCCTGCCTGGTGGGAGGGGAATCAAGGTGCAGCAGGGGCAGTAGCAGAGGCAGTGCTTTGCTACTGAGGAAATGCCTGCCTGCATCAGCCACAGTGCGGAACAGGCAGAGCTCTGGCAGAGCCAATCCCTGGACTTACCTTTCCACTTGTTATTTCTATTCCCAAGCGGTCCCAGCACCCTGTTCAGTTTTAACAGCAAAAATCACTTTCCTCTGAAAAATTGTATCACAGTTTTTCCTACAAGTCCGTTAAAATGGCAGAGGAGGAATGAAGTGCTCCAGGGCTGGGCAGGACAGGGGACAGATGGCACTTACACACAGTTGTCTTGAGTGCACTTCCCATGGCCACTGCACATGTCAATGCAGCCGTCCCCGATGTAGACGTTATCGATTGCCCACGTTTGCTGCTTATCGAAAGGAGCGGGCTGGTGCCAGCGGAAACGAGTGGCTTGAGACCTTGGGAGAGAGAGGAAAACAGAGGTCTCTTTCTAGGCAAAGCTAATCCATATTTTGATGGAAAGGTAATGTCAGTCTTGAGGCTAGACTGCTCTTGGAAGATTTGTTTGGTATCAGCACAACTCTGGGCTGATTCCTGACAAGGACAACATCCCTCCTAGAGCAGGGTGCCCTCATTCTGAGAACAGGACAAAGCACGGGTGTTTGGTAGCATGCTGAGAGTGTGGGAGGTGGACCACATCAGAATCCTCCAAATCCTCCAAGTTTCACCCTGTGCCACAGTTTTGTTGCTTCAATCCAAGTCAGCAAACTAACCCAACTTTTCCTCTATGAATTCTCCCAACTTCACGTAGGTAAGAGCAGCTCGAGGGAGTGGGTTGGCTCCTAGGCAAGATGCTGCCATTATAAATCAACGGAGGACAGATGAGAGACCCCATGCAGAACTTGCAGCATTACCCTGGATTTGCAGTTTCTTCCCTCCCCTCCACCCAGGATTTGGCTGGAAATGCAAAGAAATGATCTGTGGTGTGATCCTGGCACTTTTCAGTAAATAATTTTCATTTTGTTGATTAAGAGGGGCTTAGCTCCCTATATGTGAATTAATTGTCTCAGCTCCCAAGACAGATGCTGAAAATCTAGCCAAAACCAGTCAGGGAATGCCAAATAGCTATCCAGCTCACGCAGGTGTAGACTGTGAGTCAAGCACTGTGAGTAGATGAATTTCTGTAACTTGTCAAAAATACCATTATAAATTCAAGGCAGTTCCTGTTTTGCTGTACAGCACCAGATGGCAGCATTGAACTTCGTGTAGTCTGTTTTCTTTTGAAACTCAGAGAAATCACAATTATTGTAAACACCAAAACAAATAAACAGTAAAATCCTCCAAAACTATCCAGTGTAAAAATAGACCTTTTACGATAAGGTCGGTATTATCCCATAAATTATTTCATTATGATTATGCTGCATGAGGTGAATAAATAACATGTTTATCCAAATAGAAATCTATTGTGAGCTGTCTAGCTGTAGTATTTTTAAAAGAAATGTAAAAATTCTGAGAAAGTCCATTAGGAATAAAGACACAGCCTGCTTTAGGTTTGGTGCTTCGCTAACAATTTATGGAGCTGATACTCCTGTGAAAACTTTTGTATTTGCATTTGCATTTTAAAATCAGCTCTGATTTTAAGTGTTCATTGCCTTCTACAGGCTAGAGGTTAGATAGTGCTCTGGAGTACAGGGGCCCTAAAAAGCTGTGCAAACATGGATGGTGAGTACCAGGCGAAGCTATTGACTACATAGCCTGCATGTCCCTAAAACATACAGGCACAAACAACTAGAGACACACACCTGCTATTACACAGCTTGAAATAATAAAATGCCATAAAAATTACACTGCACCTGGACCAAAAGGCCTATTAGCTGCACTGTTCCTTATCCTAAAGCTTAAAATCTCCCTTGCTTATGAGATAAGGTTGTAATAACCTCTCATGCAATGCCTATCTTAGTATCTTTGGAAAATGTATTACTTGACCCAACAAATACAATTATCAGATTGGACAGAAGGGCAATCTTTGCCTCAGTACGGCATCATATTCTTTTGAAAATGAATTTTTGACTGCTCAAAGAACTCCTTGGTTTTAAAATCACAGTTATTCATAAAAGTGACTTTATCTCAGGTGGTAACTTCCTTTCAGGTCCAAATTCAGTTAGTTTGGAACATCAATCCCAGCCCTTATTTATCTTATTCAGCTCCAGAAAAACTGTCCTGAACACAAATTTACAATCTTTGTTCAAGAATAGTTGGGATAATGAATTTTACAGACAATATGTAGTGAAGCAGTACAAAAAAGGAAGCAGAGAAGATTGATGTTGGGAACAACTCCTGAAAAGTTAACATTACTTGACATAACTGCACTGAAAATAGGAAGATGCTCC
This sequence comes from Campylorhamphus procurvoides, assembly GCA_013396655.1. Taxonomy (NCBI): domain Eukaryota; kingdom Metazoa; phylum Chordata; class Aves; order Passeriformes; family Dendrocolaptidae; genus Campylorhamphus; species Campylorhamphus procurvoides. The sequence goes on from WBMV01002078.1 coordinate 34,709, forward strand.
AAATGATTAGTAATAGTAGTAGTAATTTCAGAATGTGTGGCAGCTGTATAGGTGCTCTCAGTACAATTGCTAAAAAATAAATGTCTCTGTTTCCAAACTCGTATGTGCATTAGCTGGCATCTTTCGTGACAATCTTCTCAAGACTCTGCCTGTGCTGTGGTACTTCTGCACCTGAAATTAGCTCAGCCTATGCCCATGGGAGGAGATTGGGCTCAGCAGGAGGAGCAAAACTGTAGAGTGCAGTTGTGCTGAGAGCCTGATACCCTCAATGCCTGTGTCTGCAGGGCTTTACCAGGTATGACTGTGTGGGGGACAGTCAGCTGCCACTGCAAAACAGCACATCTAGAAGGATGTCAGCTGGAAGGCTGAACTACCCGGTTGTCCCTAGATGGATCTTTTAGACAAACAAACCAAACATCCAGCAGTTTTCAGGGCATTGTAGAAAACAGTATGACAACACCCCACTAGCATTCTCAGTCCCAAAAAGATCCTTTCACTGCAGCCTCCCAACAAATCCCACGATTTTTCTTCCCTCAAAGACAAAAAATATAGGAAAAGAAAAAGGGGGTGAAAATGGGTCATGTGTATGAACAATAAAGAAAGCATCTAAGCTGAGAGAGACACAAAGAATACAAGGAATGCACAGAAAAACAAGGAGTCAGAAAAGTGCTATATTTAAAACACTCAAAACCAGCAAGCACAGGGTGCAGTGGGAATTCAGCCAGTCCAATTACCCACCAAAACAACCAGAATTTAGTGAGGCTGACAAAAACATGATTCTTCATAATGCTCCCTCTGTCCCTCACTAGAACAAAAATTTCCTATCTATAAATAACTAAGAAAAGTAAACTCACATGCATAAGAGCTTTGCAATTTTTATGCAAAGCAGGATGGGGCTTCATTTACTTATTTGTTGCTATATATATGCATAAAAAAGGCAAGATGCAATTACTTTAATGCTATAATATGTCATGGTGTTATAAATACCTAGTTATGTATTTACATTTATTCTGCAGAAAACCAGAGGAGATACCTAGTATAGGGAGGCAGAGGCAAAGTAACCCGGGTCCACTTGTTGAAAGTGTCCGAAATGAGAATCCTCTGGAGATGGTACTTGTTGCATTCCACGTTAGTGGGAAGACAGTCCCTCAAAATTGGGTGCCAGGTCAGCCCAAGGTCCACTGAATATTCCAGTTCAATAGCTAAGGGTGGAAAGATGGTTAGTTAATTTAGAGATTTACATACATAGTTCTACAACCAAGTGCAAGTCTCAGAGAGCATCACAAATCTACACTGAGAAAATAACCACTCAGAACTTTTCAAACCCTTGTGTCAGAAGCACAAAGCTACCGCCTTTGGTGGCAGTGCTGGAGGATAAGTTGCATGTTGCTCAACAGGTATAGCTCAGGAGAAGCCTGCAGTACACCTCTGCACCTGCCACCTACCTCAAGGGACCACAGGTGCAAAGACAAAGTCATCTGTTACATTGCCAGGATTAAGTCAAGCCAATTTTTGTAGCTGCAGCATGCAAGCAAGTGATGTGACAGCATCACAACCACTGATTTTTTTGTTTTGTTTTTCAGGCTGAAGGGTGAGATTCAGCTGGATGTAAGTGTTGTGTAAGGCAGAGCACCACTCAAACTTCTGGCTCTGTCATAAGATGGTTAGTCACTCTTCCACGCCTCCTCCAGACCAACTAATTTCATTATCCAGCATAAACAATTTTGAGTTTGTTAGTCAGTGAGCTTGTTTTCATTCAGACACAGTCTAGCCACATTAAACTAATGTATTCATTTCTCAGTGAAAATCAGCAATTTCACTGTTTTGATGTTTACAGCTTATGAACTTTTATTATGAAAAATAAAGGTTAGTCAAGCTCACTAAATACTGCAAGTTAAACTTTCATCCAGTCATTGTAAAGTAAATAATAATAGGCACAGAACTGTAACCTGAAGTAAATGTTCCAGCTGCCAGGCATTCTGGCTGTGTAAAACATGGAGCGTGGTTTGCAGTGACAGGGGTGATAAATCTGTGATCTTTTTTTGATTACTACAGACCCATTTCTTCTGCTCTCATGCACAGGGAATGACCCTTAATCACCCAATCAGTCCTACTTTATGTTTCAGCACAGAATACAGTGCTATAGAAATACAAGGACAAGTGGATACAAACAAGGGTAAGTGAGTTTTCATTGTTAAATCTCCCTCACCAAAATGAAACACTTTGGTCATCATGAGTGGAAGCATGATTAGGTAGTGTCCTGCCTAATTTAATATGAAGTTAAGATAATGGTAAGTGTAGTAAACACAGAAGCAAAGGAAAAAAAAAGAAGGAACTGTTTCTTTGCTAGTTTGTAGCTCAGCTGCCAAAACACTTTTAAATGTAGCAGAGATGATCTTAGGATGCTGCAGTCTTTTTAATACCAAAAGAAAAAAAAAATATTGTTAAGCGTGTGAGAAGCTACAGATTAGCAAAACCAGAGAAGCCACTTCTGGGACTACGTGTAAAATCTTTTTCCATTTTTATACAGAATTCTAGAGGAACTGTCAGCAACTCAGTGAATTAACACACACCACAAGATGCAATGTATTATATTCTCCTCCTCAAAAAAATCTGTACTCCAAAACTCTACCATAAAAGCATGTAATTTAAGATGTACAAACAAGCTTTCAAAAGCTAGAAATACCTATGCCTTGTGCACCTTAAAATTCACATAGGGAACTGAATTTTAATTTCTGTGTGATGTGCATTGAGTACAGAGCACACTTTTATTTATTTGTATATCTGTATGGATATATGTGTACATTCACATATAAACGCTGGCTCTGCACTCAATAGACATCGTATGGAAAAAAAAAGGAAGCTATGTAATTAAAAATTGCATCATTCTGTGTACATAAACATATGTATACGTATGTACACACATGCATATACCTATGCACACATTCCTACATGGATACATATGTATCTATACATGCTTATTATTTCATACGGACTATACAAATTTTTGCAGTTGTTGCTGCCTTAGCATGTGCCAGATGTATGTTGGTATAAATGATTTCTTAGATATACAGGCACAAGTGAGATCAGAACTGAGATTTACTACACCGAAAATACAAAACCACAAAGCAAGAAACATATGCTGGGAACACCCAGCTGCTTATTATTCGGACTATAGCACCACCCAAGCAATGGTTGTTACATACTGGTAAATGGATTTCAGCTGTTAGTCTTTTCCTTAAGTGGATTGAACTGCAACTTAAATGCTCTGAGGGAATAATATACTCTAGTTTATCTTAGGCTTCAGACACCTAGAATGAAAAAGCTGATATTTCAGTTTCTAACAGAAGCATGCAGCTTTCTTTTGTTTCTCAGTTCTTGTTACGATGAATAATGGAACCAGAAAACAAGTGAATTTTCCTCTACAGCAGAGAAAGGGTAAGGGCAGAAATTACTAAGAAGTCATTACCGTAACAGGAGTCTGTGACAGAGCAGGATGCTGCAAAATCTATTTGTAAGAAAGAGTCTTCATTGACAACAATGTCAGTGGTGACAACATAGCGAGTGCTGGCTTTCTCAATGAACACCAGAGCATCCCCAGTAGAGCCACAGACTGGCATCTTTGTTCCACCAGGATGGAGCAGCCACTTTCTACTATCCAGTGTGGTGAAATCATCTTCCAGTACTGTATTGCCAGAGATATTTCCTCCAATAAGAATCTGAAACATTAGGAAAGGTATTGAAAAAAATGCTTAGAAGTCTTCACAAACATACATGTGACACAGCAACCTGGAGGAGGAAGAGATGCACGTGTATATTTCACTTAGTAAAATGTTTAGGCTGTGAGGGAGGGGAACATCTCTTTCGTGTAATGGAGTCCTAAAGAGATTGGCTCAGCTATACAGATCTAAAGTTCAGGGAGGTGAACACCATCCTTGATGAAGTCAGACTGCTCATAGAAGCAAAGTGATAGCACTGACTGTTCAGCTCTGCTGTAATCTGGGGCACTACAATCAGGTTGCTGATAGAAGTGGGGAAACAGTCTCTGTTTTGCCATTGACTGCAAGGCATCAGCATTTTACTATTCAACAGCAAGCAAGGTAGAATTAATTTTCATTTGTTATTCTGAATTCAGTTTCTGATTGTTTCAAATTAATATAACTACATTCCATGAAGATACAGGAATGAGGATTTTTTTAATTTCGAAAAGGAGGGATGGGAAGTAATATTTTGTAACCACAACATTCAAGTGGCTGGGTTTCTTCTAATCATCTGAACAAACTTCCTTAAAAAAACCATTCATGAATATTTAAGCAAATTGAACTTGGACAGCCCAATAAGACTACTTAGAGCACAATGACTTTAGGGGGTTTCTTGTGATTTATACCAAGTCATAAAAAGTAATATAATAATCTTTATAGAAGCAAATACCAAATATGAAACAAACCTTTGTTTTCGCAGAGAGTGATATTTTTCTGTATTTTTTTCTATTACATTTTACCAAGCTAATGACATATTTGGATACATTTTAAATGAAAGTTTTTGAAGTTTGAAATCAGACTTGCATACAATAGCACTTGTGCTCTAAATATCTTTCTACAAAGCATTTTTGCTTTTCTCGGTGGAATGATACATGCCAACAAAAGGCAAACATTAAGACCAAAACCAGTCTAAAATTGTGTTAAAAACCCCCCCACCCCACAGATTCCTTACCTGGTCGATTACCCAGGGACTGTAGAAATGCCCGTTCTCAGATGGTTGCCACCAGCGAAGCCGAGTGGAGCTTGAACGGGCCTTCAAGGGAATTTCCAGGGCAATGTATCGTCCCACGTTGCTGGAGTTACTGAAGAGGAACTCTTGGAGAAGGCTCCATGTGAGGCCCCCATTGAGTGAATACTGCAGGAGCACAGGCTGGCTCCTGGGGTCAGGTACCCCCTTGCCACATCCCAGTCTCATGAAGAACTGCACAAATCTGACAGGAGGAGCTCTTACTGGAAAGATTTATTTTCTACAACATCCTACACAACAAACTAGAGAGTTTGTCTGTTGACAAGTCCTGTCATTTCTCACTGTAAGAGTCAGCTTTAGGAGATCTTATGATTTCCTTTTGAAAGCTTCTAGAATATAAGTAGACAGACAGGTGGGATGACAAAAAATCATTTTGCCTATGTGGAAGTTTGCCAGATATAAGAGGCTGAACAAAGCTGGTCATTTATGTTTTAAGCTTTTGTCTGCAAAGCAGATGGTGTTGCAAGTATCAGAAACATAATCCTGGGTGAAATTTTTATCCCTGTATCCCATGAGTACAGATTTTAGTGTCAGAAAAGCAACGGTGCTCTAAGCAGATCATAATTTGCTATGAATTTGCTGAAATGCTTAAATTCAAAATAAGCATCCCAGTTTTCCATTGGCATAAACCAGAGAAAATATGGACAGGAGAACAAAGCACATTTCACTTTCAGCCATGTCCACTTAGTCAGCCTAGGAAATTTGTCTAAATTACACCGTTTAAATGTGCCGGTTTCCCTGAAGCCAGCCCAAGCCACCCAGGGACACCAGTGCTTTCATCCCCCAGTTAATTGGCTTCTCCAAAGCAGCACAATAGACTTGTATCAAACTGTGAAATTCTTCCCGTCAGCCGATGCTCATAAATAGCTCTACTGTGCACTTGGAGTGGAGGGAACTGCTGCTGTAATGATATTTACTTATTGGACTTGCAGGGATATTACAAGTATTAATTCATGTTTGCACAGCTTTTGCACTGCTTAAGAGTGTCGTATCTGTTCTAATTATTATTGCATTAGTGCTGCCTGGCTCATGGTTAAATGAAATGGTGCAAAAGAATTTCTATATCAAAAATCTTGTTTTGGTTTGATCTGCAGGTACATCTGCTGGGAGTGGAGCTGCAGAGGTGCTGGGCAGACAAAGCTTCAATAAAACACCAGACCTACAAGTCAATTAATTCTAGTCCTCGCTGCGACTCACAGTTTCTCTTCCTACTATGTATAACTGCTTTCACTATAGATTATATCCACCTCCATGTACCAGACATAACATATTGCTTGTGCTGTAAAGGAGCACTGGGTAGCCTCATGGATCAACACATCAACTGTAATGGATTTGCTTCACTGCTGGCAAGTCTTTCTGCCTCCTCAGATTTACTCCAATGTTCACCACATAATTCAAAGGAAATAAATCCAGGTGACCTTGTCTCTGTTGCATCTGTTTTCTGTGCATTCCTACTCTTTCATCTCAATTTTTACTAATGTGGTAATAAGCCACTCAAATATAGGTAACAGATGAAAAAGTGATAGCAGATATCCCACAGATGTTTTGCAAAGGGTCTGCCTATTTTGAAATGGAAAAGCAAAGAGTTTTTTTTTGTAAATCTAGTAGCACTATAATTTGTGGATATTCTAATAATTCAGAATTGGAAAGGATTTGATCAGCTGTGATACCTAGAATATTCTGTCCCTACTGATATTCCATGCTATGCAGTGTCAGCTACTGGTACTCCCATGATGGTGATAAACTGTCCCCTGTGTTAAATTCTTTAACATATAGATGTGATGGCCACATACAGTGGGTTGCAGAGTCCACTTGATTTCAATCGCCAGGTGCTGAGCATGGTTTGCGGCACTGACAGACACAACTGCTTGCCTGTGTACTTCAGGGCATTTCCTCATAAGGAAAGAGGAAATTTTAATGTGAATACTGAATCCAGCACCCTTAAAAAATGCCTGTGCTTATCATTCTTGTCATAAGCTGAAACCTCTCCCCAAGTCCTGTGCAGAACTTGGCACATCTGTGTCACAGCCTGATCTGTTGTGCTTTGCAGGTGGCTGATAGAGTCAGTCTGGAAATTAAGAAAATCCCACTGAATGACTTTAGTTTGCTAAAGAGCAGCTCCCAGCAATGCCATTGCAGTCTGCCTTGCTGTTCAGAAGAGAACATACAGTTATTTGTTGACAACTGCTATTTTTCATAAGCATATACAAGAAATTGAATGTACTGCTTTGTTTTCCTAAGACAGAAGTAATTTATCTCCATATAACACCTTGAGGTCAATATATGCAAATCCAGCTACAGACTGTCATGGAGAAGAAATAAATGACAGTTCTTTGAATATGAGCAATAAGGAAAGCATCGTGTCGTCTAATGGTGCAACTTACAAGACCTTTTGTATCTTTTGTTGAACAATCATTTAATTTCAGTGGTCCAGGAAATCAAATTAGTGTAGAGAATTGAGGTTTGTATATACCAAGTTCTGAAAAAAGTTTGCTGTGAGGAATCTTACAAATTACAGGGATCCTTAATATTGAAGGTTGTCTAAGTGCTGATCTAAAAAATGCAGTGGTGAGATATCAGGCATCTTTACTGACCATGGCACTTTACAATTAAACCATCTGAAGCTTCAATACCAATGCTGACAAGCAAAAAGTAGATAAAAAGCCTGTTAAAGTGGTCCCCACTGAACATTAGAGAGGAGTAGGGTGCTTACAAGAGACCAGTGGAAAAAAGTCTTGGAGAAAATACAGTCTCTCCAAAGGAATAATATAAGGATATAAGCTAAGATAATGAATTCATTAGAAAACAATGCCTATTTGTTAGCAAGCTCACAATTAGGATGGAGTTTAATTTATATCAGTTTAAATGTGTCTTGCTTAGCATGTCCCACTCATCAAATATCTCCTCTGCAGGCTATAATGATGCTACATAATCTGTAAATGCACTAAAATATTTGGGTTTTAATTGCTGGTGACAGCTTGATGGAACTTTCTCAGTTAATTATTGGAAAAAAATGTGCACTATAAGAAGCAAGCAAGCTTCAGAAATGAAAGAATTATGAAATGACAAATATAAGAGTTATACTTTCAGTGGATACTCCTGTTTCAGCAATGGCTGGCAATACATCAGACTGTAAGAAGTGCAATCAATTTCTCATGTTATGAATTTAGGAAATAAAAACTTGCATAAACTACTGACGGTGTGGCATCAGATCCTGGAGTTCTTATTCAAGGGAAAAAAGTAACATTTAAATGGTTAATCCAATTGAAGTTCAAGTTAAATTTAACTTAAAATTGTAACAATGGTTCAAATGGAATATTTGCTAGCATAAGGACTACAGAATGCATCAGCTTGCCTTGACCATAGACATAGCATATATGTGTTATTCTTCAGTATATTATTTCCTCAATTGAAATCCTCAAAGAACTTTTGAAATTGTGTTACCTGGCTTGTGACAAATCTAGGTCTCGAGTCATCAGCATACGTAAGCCTTCTTCATTAAAGAAAAGGTTGTTTCCTCCAGACATGATGCCACATTTCCTTGATGGCTTTCCACCACTCACAAGGAGGAATCTATCCGACTCCAGCTGACCTGAATACACAGTGAATACGTATTTATGATTTATTCTGAACTGTTCCTACTGCAAGAGTAGTACTTCCAGAGAGAGAGGAATTAAAAATCACATGCTGACTGATGAAATATTCAGTGTTTCTGACGTCATGTATTCCAGAGAGTTGACACAAATCAAAACAAAAAAAACAAAACAAACCAAGAAGTACGAAATCTGGGATCTTCATCTCCAGTTATTCTCAAGATTTTCTACTTTTCTTTGTTTTTCTTAAGATAACAACAAAGTACTCGGGTCTATAAAGAAACTTGGGGTACCGTGTGGTAGCATGCAAGCAAGGGCTGGCAGAATTTAAAATGAATAGCAGCACCTGTGAAGGGATGAGTTTGGTTCACACATGCTGCTTCATTCAAAATGTGCTCTTCTTGCCAGCGGGGGGAAGCCTCAAGGGGGTTTTAGAGTTGTGTGCGTGAATGCTGTGTGTGCCCAGGCACGCACGAGGTTTGAATTCCCTGCTGTCACCCCTCTCTTGGGGTCTGCTGTGGCTGCTGAGCAGTGGCCCCCACAGCTGAGACACTCAGTCTGCTCTGAAACCATGTTTGCTGTGGTAGGGCCTCTTAGCTTTCCCTTGTAGTAAGAAACGACACGACCTTAAAGCCCTCGCTTGTTTGCCTCACTTGCACATGTTCTGTCTGTGCTAAAGTCAAACTACCATCAAAACATAATTTTCTTCTAGAATTATTTTCTACCTGTTACAGGAAACTCTGTTGCAATTAAGATTTTGCATTCCAGCTCTAACAACACATCAAACATTTACAAACTGTGCTAGTGAATTATATGTAAAGTACTTGGTTTGTGGGATTGCCCCACAGCAGAAACTACACTCAGAAGCATGCAGGGGTGAGGAAGGCTTTGTTGTTTTATCCCTTGAACCCTGCACTCCACTGAGATGGACAGACAGAACTCAGACCCTGCCCCAAAAGAGATACCTTCAAAATCATCCTTAAGGAAGTCCGAGTTCTTGGTGCTTATTTTGCAGGTGGGCCCCGAGTAGCCGGGGTCGCAGATGCACTTGGTGCCGTTGATGCAGCTGCCGTGCCCGTTGCACATCTCCTCGCACTGCGGGCCAATGTACACATTGTCAATGGCCCAAGTCACCGGCTGGGATCCAGCAGGGTAAAACCCTTGGTACCACCTGAACCTTGCCAACCTGAAAACAGCAGAAAGTGTACTTATTTTAAATAATAGTTCTATCTTTTTTTTTTAATTCCATATATATATACTATCCTATGCATATATATTGTTCTTTCTGTCGGAACTGGCTTGATAAATAGCTTAATTCTAGAAACTGACTGCTAGATCTAATCCCTTCAGTACCTCACGCATCTTTATGTTGACGTTCAACCCAAGTACTGACAGAAATAAAAATAACATTATTCATTACTTGTAATACCAAAACTGAATGACAGATGTGATTTTCAAGGTCTAAAATCTAACCCCTCTTCTCTCTGTTGTTCATGGGGAGGATGAATGGCTGTGGTCTGATGGATTTCTTTCTGCTTTGGTCAGACCAGGCCACTTTCACCCCCTCCTGGGGAGTGAAATTCTACTTCATGCTTCCATCCTTCCCCCAGGGAGAACACCTGTGGAGGTGGAGTGGTAGGATCTCACCCTCAAATACACTGAAAGAAAACATGATCTGTCATGTCACCAGGTATTCAACTTGTTTTCCAGCAGCTTAATCTTAAACCAGACTGATATAGCAAATTGTTAATTTAAGCTATGTTCTCCTTTGGGTGCTGTCCTGTCATTTTTAATTTGCCTCCTAAGTGCTACTTGCATCAATGCTGCATATGAAATGAAACCAACTGGGGAAGGAGGGAAAACAAATTGATATGGGGAAGAAGACTCAAGAGACTAATTTTATTCCCAATTGAGAAAACATTTTAAGGGAGGAAGGAAACCAGAGGAATGAGAAAGGAAAAGCACTTAATTGCCTTGCATGTTTAATGTCTTGTTAAAGATATCTCAATTCAGCAGGCAAAACAATTGCACAGGTAGCTGACAATTTTTTTTTTGGTCTTGATTTGCTAAAAGGGAATTTTTATGAGGGTCTTTAGGTGACAAGGGATAACATGGGTGGGTACACTACTACAAGTTTCACGAAAGATACCCAAGAACCATAGTCCAGCTGGAAGCAAAAGTCACTGACTTCAGTGCACCCTGAGGTGAAGGACACAAGTGTGAGGCTGGAGGTGTTGGAAGCTTCTCTTGCGAGTAGCTTTGTGCCCACAGCCTGGATTTTTCCCCTGAGACATGTCAGCTCCTTCTCTCAGGCTCACTCCTGGCACAAGGGTGGAGCATGACATGCTGTGTCTGAAGCAGAGAGTGAGCCACTGGTCTTGCTGAAGTCAGCTGGGGTGTCTTCTCTGTCTCAACAGGCTCTGGGCTTTTCCTTCAGGACGTAACTGGAATACCAATTATTACTTACAGCTGTCTGCTGAGAACAACATATATATCTCGATTTCAAACATTACGTATGTAGTGGAAATAATTGAAAATGTCTTCATCTTCATTTAAATATATCCACTTGACACTTTGGGGATGAAAAGTCTGGGATGTTTTTTTCCCCAAAATTACACAAGGGATCAGGTTTGCAGCTTTTTTTCTTGTTATTCCAGTGGATTCTGACAGAGAAAACCCCTCTTCAGCCCTCTGGCCCAAGAATTTCATGCACTGAATACTCCATGGAAGCTACTCTGCACTGCTGGGTTTGGCTGGGTATCAGCAACAGGAATAGGAGGGAAGGTAGGTAAACAGGACAGAAACACTCAGGAACAAAGGACCAAATCAAAATACCTGGAAGGTTTAAGTGAGTTAGGAGTCTGCATAGTCAAAATTTTCAGTTGGGGGATGCATTGATGGTTGAGTAAAGGGTCAAAGAATTCTTTTGCACCAAACCAGAAGCACAAATGAACTGCTGCAAGAGATGATTACCTATTCCATGCTTGAAATGTTAACTGTCATAAACCAGAAAGTTCAAGTTTAAAATTTAAACATTTTCTTAAATTATTAAACATCCAGGCTTCCCAAACTTGGTTCTCATCTTTTATATAGGTCTTTTCATACTTTCAGAGGCACATATGGGGTCACTTATTTAGTGGAGCACCCATTGCATGCAGTAGTTTCATAAATACTCAGTCTCACAGTTGTACAGACTCAAAGTCTCAAAGCTGCACAGCTCATTTTCATTCATACATGCTACAGTTTAATCATTAATGATGTGATCTTTTACATAAAGTGATTTGATGCTAGAAGACAGTTTCCCCTGAAAAAGTAAACAATAGTGTTTTTACTTTGAAAAGTTATGTATTATTATGCCTGCTAGCACATATAATTTTTCCATGCTATGTATTATCATCCAACCTGGTTTGTTCCACAAACTTAAAAGTTTCTAGTGACTAAAGCAATTAATTTCTTAGAACCAGAGAATATTACAACTGCATGAGATGGTGAATATTTAGATCAGACCATTTCCTCACTCTGAAGCAGAATTGAGTTTATAGTAGCTCATATTTTACTGCATTTTCTAATGAAGCTCAAATTTCATGCAAGAATATAATCGGTGAATTCAAATGGCTAATGAAAAGCTGTAAAGAACACAAAGCACTTTCAGAGCAGTCAGTTTTGCATTAATTTTACCACGCAGCCCACCTCCATTAAAATGCCACCAAATAAATATATGGATAAATAGGAAATTCCCTGTGGTTGTTCTACATTAGCACTAGGCACAATATGTTTTGGGGAATCACCTGAACACTAGCTAACGTTCAGGGCAAAAAGCAGAGAAAAACTGATCATATGGTCTGCTCTAGTGCTACAGTTCCTATACACCACTCTTGTGCTGGGAGAACATTTGGGATGAAAACCAGAAAGAAAAGCAAAGCAAGAAGCAGCTGGGGAGGAATAGATGCTGGACACTTACCCACAGAGGTGCAGTTTGCCGAAGTGAATGACCTCCCTCCTCCAGCCCTGGGTAGTGCCTGCGTAGTAAGTGCTACTTGGGTGGTGCTCAGTGGAGCAGAGGGAGCTGAGGTGGCTGCTGCTGCTGTAGCACAAGGGGAGCAGCAGGTGCCAGGTGGCCCCCAGATCCCGTGAGAACTCCAGCCTTACTGGCTCGGCAGAGGAGCTGTCCGTGGTGCAGCCGATATTGATCTGGGGGACAAGACATCAAATGCAGAAGATGACACAGGGCAGGCTGTGGGACTCCTGATCACTTCTTCTTAGCCATCCTCCCATGTTTGGTACAGTATTTATTTAGCCCAGGAAAATAGTGATTTGGGAACTCATTTAAGAACTGGGATGATACACTCAGGGCATGTACTCATGTGAACATGAACTCTTGCACATTGCCCTGCTGTCCATGGGTATATCACAAGCTGGCTTATCATAAAATGAATGTGATATAAAATCACCAACTACTTCTACGAAGAGAAAACAGTCAAGTTAATTGGACAAAATCCAAAAGCAGAGCTGCTAAAATTGCTGGATCAAATGCATCAGCTCTTGCAGTGCTCTAGCAAGTACCGAAGTAACCAGAGCACCAAAATAAGGTACACTTTTGAACCCAGAAATATTAAAACAAAAAGAGCAAATATAAAACTTTCCATTAAATTGCTGACCAGCACTATGGCCCTTTTTTGTGTAATGCTTTTCTTCCCACCACCCCCC
>WBMV01002078.1:47821-257923 GCA_013396655.1 Campylorhamphus procurvoides
AAAAAAAAACAAAACGCTTATGCCACAGGGTGTGTTCTGTATCACTCTAGTATGTTCAACTTTCATACTCACTATCCATTTGTTCGTGTAAAATGGGAAAAGCCCTAGGATACCAACAAAAGAGTGTCATAACCGAATTGGATTTAGATTTAATGTTACACTAAAACTTAGCTTGGCAGTGTCAAACTTCTCAGGGGGTGCTTACAAGGTTCCTGATGTAGAGGATAGGAGAAAAGGTAGAAAACATATAAAAACCAGTTTTACTACTGAAAACAATACAAAATGTTTGTACAGAATCTGAGACCTCTTAAAACATATTTTCTGCATGCAACCAGTGCAAATTAGTCTTCTTTTCTTTTGCACTGATATTAAGATGTTCTTATAGTTTTCAACTGATTATATAAAAGAAGAATTAGTTCCTCCACAGGATGACTCTGTCATATAAAATAAGATGTACTGTACTTCCCATGCAATAAATAAAACCCCATTGCTGATGAAACAGTACAAAGCTTGTACTGAAACTATGAAGCATTCTGGGTTTTTTATATATCTCTGTAGTAAAAACATCAGTGTCTTTCTAACACACTGCTCTGTAAAGAAAATCTATTTATTTTTAAAATCCAGCAGTAGTAGAACTGTGCACGAATGCTGAAAGTGCATCCTGCATCAAATTTCCTTCATCACTCTTCAGCGCACATGAGTCCCATCAACCTACATTTGACTAGAAGGGTTATCTACTCATCTGGAAGCTTAGAGAGATGCTTGACCCAATATAGGTTTTAACTCTTGAGACACAGAGAGAAGCTCTACTGCATTATGCATAACTCCTTCATTTACACTAATGTTCTCAAAAATGTGAGCTGAAAATGATGTTCTTACCACATACAGAAGCAAGCATGTAGATTTTATGATGCTAATGTTCTGAAGACTTATGAATATCTTAAAGTGACCTCAAACATTTTTGTTATACAGGCTGTAATCTATATTTTAAAACAGAAAATGGTTTGCATTCAATAATTTATAAATTAGTTGCATGACAAACTGAAGTGTGCATGAGTACACAGCTAAACCCAGTTTTCTTGGAAAACCCTTAGCATAATTTTAGTAATTGTTTATAAACTCATAATTTGCTGTTTAATGCTTCAACATGCTACATCTTTGTTAAAAGCAGCCTGGTAAATGTGGTGTGGGAATTTACATACCAGATTTCTTAATGACAATATAATGACCTCTCTAAATTAACACACAGTAGGCTAAAAGGTTACTCCCATCAGTAGCTGCCCTAGGCAATGCACAGTTTAGATTCTGGGATAAATCAGAAACAGTTTAGTTTAGACCCTGTCTTGTCACTGGAATACCTGTATCCACTCACTATATGAGAAACACAAAAAATATGCTCCTTATTCATGAGCTGTAGGTAACTCCCTAAGATGGGATGACTTCAGGCCATCATAGCCAAAGAACAGCTTCATCTGGAACATCCATGATGTGGGCAGAAGCAAAACGAAAGCAGAACTTTGTCTCCCTGAGAAGGTACAACAGTGCAGATAAACCATCAAGTAGGAAAAATTATTTTCTACTGTCAGAGATGAAGTTGTAGCTCTCCACTGGATACTGCACTCTTATCCTGAGCAGGCTGTGAAGTGGCAATTTGGATCTTCACTATATTTTGCCTATCATCTTGCCTGCCAATGCTGACTCTCCAATACATGACATGGACTTTAATGCTATCAGTGCAAGTATGTAGGCATGGACAAAGTAAGCAATTTAGGCAAGAAAGTAGAAGACTTTGAGGCAGAAATTCCCCTTATCTATGTATGTAAAGCATCACGATACACCCACAGGAGGGAAAGCAATGTCCAAGCAATCACAGGGGAAGTTAGTCAGGCTTCTCTACTTGGCAATCATAACAGTTTGGCAAATACACCAAAGAGCAGAACGTGGAAGAATAAAACTCATGAAACAAAAGGCAAAATAACTTTCTGAGGACAAGTACCTCAAATTGGATGATAGTATTTTCATTTACACTCAGATCCCGCGTGGTAATGGAGTGCTCTCCAACTTCATTGGACACAAACACCATAGCTGAATCTTCTTCCCTGGGAGAAGGAAAGGAAAAGAGTACTTTAGACTAATTTTGTTATGCAGCCACTTCTTTCTTATGTATTGCTGAGAGATGCTTACGGAGCTCTTTTAGATGAATATGGACAATAAAGCCCAATGTTTCCACCAGGATAGAAAAACCAGTTGTCCTCTTTAGGACCGAAGTCAAAGGTATCCAAAAGGATAACAGGATTCTTTAAGTTATTTCCATCAATAATGAGGTCATCAATAATCCAGATTTCTTCTTTTTTGCCTATAAAAAACGGAAATATTCATATTAAGACCTAATACTACTATTATTAGATAGCAGAACAGTCGCCAGTATTTATGGATTATGTGAAGGGAGTGCTAAAGGAGTGGCTTCACTCTTTTGATTTTCCATGAAAACAGAAATGGAAGATAGAAAGTTTTCACTTTCCATGAAAATAGTCTTCATACTTCTCTGCAGCCTGACCCTACAGAATTAACCTTTATTCCCTGAAATTTATAGAACTCACAGCAAACTGAAGAGCAAAAAACCTGTGTTGAACAATTATCTTCTTTTTATATCACATTTAGTTTGAAACTCTATCACCAGTGTCTTCTTCAACAAAGAATTACCTAAACGAGCAGTTGCTATAGATCCCCAGCAGCCTGAAAGTGCAATTTTATTCTCCAGCTTCTTCCTTGCACTCAGAGGTCTGTGTTTGCCTAGGAAGAGCTCATCGGCAGAGAAGGAAACTCTGAGTGACTTTCTCTGCAATGGATTATGTATTCATAGATGTTGGAAAATTGCTGTTTTCAAACTGGAGAGGAAGGATTACATTGACAGATTTTTTTTATGTATTTTTTTTTCATTTATCTAAAGGTGTTTGAGTTGATCAGAGAAATTTAAAAGGCTTCTTTGAAATAAAATTTCTACTTAAGGATAATGTCAGCAAGAAAAGTTTAGATAATTATTTAGAACTGGATTTTCAGGACCAGATTTATTTATTGTTTTTTTAATTAGAGGTGTGCTAGGAATTTGCCTGCATGGAATAAACTGTTGCTGTATTACACGTCTAAATGATCCCTTAGTGCCAGTTTCTGCTAGGAAGTGCTCAGAGTAACTGAGTAACTGAGATCAGAGGAGAGCTTTCTTCAGCTGTCACATCTCCTGTAATCAGGAGGAACGAGCTGTGTTTCTCTTGTGGTTTTGTAGTCCTTTACAATTTAATCAAAAGATTAACTGCTCACTACACACTCTTTCTAAATGGGTTTTTAATGCCTAGTTAATTCTGAGTAAGGTAGGCCCAGCTCTCGTTTACACCTGGGACACTTTTGTATAATTGGAGCATCCTAGTGGGACGTCGGTGTAAATGAGAATCAGGTCCATTAAAAATAATGAGAGGAACTTGAGCGAAGTTAACTTTATTGGTGTTGCTTGATTGCCCACTCCCTCCAGGGCCAGAGCTGATACTCTTCTGTGCACAATCAAGGGAGAGCAGTACCTTCACTTTACAGTACACAACAGCTTTGCAAGAACAGTAAACATAATCCTGCCGTAATTTTAATTGAAGGAGTTCAAATGCAAAAAGCCCCATCATTTAAGAGTCTCTGCAACTGTTCAGTTCCAAAACCCCAGCCTCCCACAGATGCTGAGCTGTGCAAGTGCGGGCCTGGGTTCCCATGGGGTCTCTTCCTCACCGTTGTTGTAAGGTTGCCAGAGCCTGAACCGCGTCGCGTTGTTTTGGGCTGCGTAGGGCAGAGGAACATTAATGAAGAGGACATCTGTGGTCTGGGTGAAGTAAAACTCATCTATCAGGTGCCAAGTGATGCCACCGTTGACAGAATACTGCAGCAGGATGGAATGAGACCTCTCGGGTGTGCCTGGAGCAGAGAGGACATGGATTTACATTCATTAAAATCCTGTAGGTTAAAAAATGCTTCTTAAAGTATAAATACAATTATGTTCCTCTGACAACAACTTCAACAACTTCAGCTGTTGAGATGGTATGTATGTATTGTACACATACATCTTCCTGTGCAATCCCTTGCTTGTCTGTCTGCAAAATGCTAATGGATTAGGACCTAAATTTACATTTTTGCTCATTATATGTATGGTCATAGTTAATTACTTACATTAGCAACTATCCCAGTGTTATAGTTTCTTAGATTAAAACAAACCAGCTCCTTCTATTATAGACATTTTCCAGTAATTCAATATTTATTTGGTTTGCCCAGGTACCAGACATTATCACCACCATCTGTAGCACCCACCCATAAACACAGTCTTTATCCTCACAAATTTAGAGTCTATGGCTCTGACTGCAGCCACTGCTATGAGCATATTCATGCCCAGAAACCATATAATTGATGGAAAACACCCAGGATCTTTAACAGCATGTTTAACAACAACAAAGCAATATTCTCTGCTTTAAGCTGGGCCTAAATATCAGAGGAACTGACAGTAAAATTTGCATTTTCTAACTGTCAGCTTCCTTTTTTTTTTTACTTAGAGCTTTAAAGAATAAAAAAATAAAAGGCTCTTTACAGTCCTAGCTATTAACACATGCTAATTAGAGCCCAGCATTCACACTTGATGCTGGCTACTGTACACAAGCTCATTCCCCAGCAGATATTTGGCCTCTGCCTAACTTGCTGGGCAGAAATATCACTGTCCAAGTGATGGTATCTCTGAGATGAGTTTTCACTCAGACAAATTTACATTCTGCTCCCTTCATGGTGGGGCACAATGATGGCATGTCCCCAAAAATTCGGTCTGAGGGCAGAAAACATTAGAAGAAAAGGACTAAGGGACAGTTTCTTCATCCCCAACTCAGTGTGTATTGCCATGGAAGTTTCTCTCTCATTCTGTTCCCAAACTAACTAAATTTGCTGAAACCAAAGTGCCTGATGCACCCGCTCCTGCTCCCCCCTGCTCCAGTGCAAAGTCTCTCTTCAACCACCATACATGGAACAGAGCAGGGGAGAGATGTTTGCACTGAGGAGATGGTTTCAGCTTACCTGTGGCAACTAACAACACACTGCTCTTAATGCTTACAGCTGAGAGATGTGCCAACTGTACAAATTTGCATTCAACATTAGGGAGCTTGTTGGGACTAACTCCTGAGGCCAGGTTATATGATTTCTCATGGAGTTTCACACTTTACTCCTTGTGGATCAAGTGTCAAGATCCAGCCTTGAGTCTTTGGCTATTCCTACCTTTCAAAATCATATCTTTTACTCACATTATATTTTTTTCATATTTTTGGCAATGATTATGTATAGAAATATTTCCAAGGCATGGTTTTGTAAAAGAAGTCTTCACAGAGATTTTGCTTATAAACATGAAATGTTTGGCATGTTATTGTTTTGGCGCATGGTATGCTTTTTGCTGTTATTGTATTCTGTCTTGTTGATAAAGTACTAGAAATAGTAATACATAGCCAAACATATTTGATTAAGTGCCTATTAAAGGAAATCAATCATAATTCACAAAGAGCTAATTTTTACTTGTCCATACAGAGATTTGGCTCAGACACTTATTTAGGAAGAAGGGGTGGCTCAAAACTGTTTTCAAGCTGTTGTTGGCAAATGGTGAGCCAGTCAGCATCCAGCCCCAGAGCACTGAGCTTCCTGCAGAAGCTATAGATGTCTTTCTTCTACCAAAGGGAGAGGAGGTTTTTTACATTCAGAACTTTGCCTGGAAGTGACAATTCTACAAGCAGTGCTGGGAAAAACTGAAGTTGCATGGGAGTGACTCAAACCCTCAAGCAGGTTAGTGGTTCTCTACTATGTCGCTCCTTACTTGGACAAAATTATTTTGCAAAGCCAGAGACGACAAGGGGCTTGGAGCAGGGTGAGACAGAATCATTGGCTTGAAAGTTCTTGTACTAGAGAAACTATCCCAAGCTTGTTACACCAATGCATAAAATTATCTTGCAGAGTCTGACTATTCTTCATATGCAATCAAATAGAATTGTGGAGTTTTAGTCATCCCTAAGATACCTATGAGGCAGTCAAATGGTAAGCATTTTTAATGCAGTGGACTGAAGCTTGAAAATGAAAAACCTTGTAGTTCCTTATCAGTTCCTTAACTAATTTACTGTAGGCACCATTTTGTGACCTAAAAAATTGATAAATTACTTTTTTCCCCCAACATAGTATAAAGTATTTAAAAAATCTTGAGCTATTTTGTTTCTCTTCTGCTCAAAGACTGTACTAGGCGTGCTGTTTTTGACACCACCACAGTTTACTTTTTTCTCAGGAATGGCACTGATGGCCACAGAGCCTGGTGGCAAGGTAGGTATGATGCAAAATTTCAAACAAGTTCCCATATAATCTACCATAAAGTGAGGATCATGTACACTTAGGTTGAAAATGTAAACTCATATTCTTTTCTGTGACACTACTATGTATGAGTAAAGCTAGAGAAGTGATAGGAAAGAAAGAGTGACCTTACCTTTGGCAATGAATTTAAATGAAAACTGGATATACACAGTATTAGTGCAATCTAGATCTCTTGAAACAAGCATTCTCAGTCCTTCCTGCAAATACAGAATGTAAAGGGTGAATCTCAGTTCCCATTACTGGAGGTGTTCTGCAGCTTATTATTTCTGTTACTGACTGCTGGTGGCAGCAAGAGAGGTAGTCCTC
This sequence comes from Campylorhamphus procurvoides, assembly GCA_013396655.1. NCBI lineage: Eukaryota > Metazoa > Chordata > Aves > Passeriformes > Dendrocolaptidae > Campylorhamphus > Campylorhamphus procurvoides. The sequence continues at coordinate 54,542 of WBMV01002078.1, forward strand.
TGTCCTACACATGCTCCCAGGCAGAAAATGGGGGCAGTGATAACCTTGGCAGAGTGAGCCACAGGAATGGGAAGGGACAGATAGGGATGTGTGTCCCACCAGAGGCACAGCTACCTGATCAGGTACAGACACAGGTTCAGCTCATTCAGTCCATGCTCTGAACCACTGGGATGTGATCTGATCTGCAAGCACTGACTTAGACATTAAGTCCAAGCTACTACACTCATTTTTTGTGCAAAATGCATAGTAACCAGGAACCCTAATTTCCAGGCAGGAACACTTCTCTCTAGCAGTTCTCTTCTGTCTCAGAAATCATTTTCTACAAATATGCTCTTCTGGCGCAATCTCTTGGCTTAGAGCAGCAAGAAGAGGCAGCAGACAGGAAACCTCACAGTGACCCCGAAGGTCCTGTCCATCTCTACAGATGAGCTCAATGTTGAGTGGATCCTGAGCCCAGAGCCACTCTCTGTAGAGCAGAGATCTGGTAAACTACCACTCAGAGCCTCCCTCTTCCTCAGATCCACTGCCCCAGGGGAATTATCTACAGGAACAACCAATCCAAATTTTAGACAATTCACATCTTGTGATTTGGGATTTAAATAATCTAAAGATGTTGAACTGGAGTCGAGGTTTTGCAAATAACTGTTTCTGAAGAATTAATTTACACACCAAACATTATTAAACTTCGCTTTTTGGGGGGCACCTGAATTCACAGTATCCAATGAAGACTCATGTGTGAGCTTAAACTTTGTGTGCTTATGTGAACAAAAGTCTTTCTATTATGAATTTTGTTGAAGAACTGAGAAGTTTAGAAAATATGATATTTTCTGGCCTTTTAAAATCTGCAATTAGCAAAAAAGTATTTAAAGAGCTAGAAAATATCAACAAAATAGAAAAGAGTAAAGTACAGATTAACTACATAAACACTTAACATAGCCTACAGTCCTGACTAATTTATATTATTCAAAATACTAAAAAGCCAATTAGATTTCAAGACAATTGTAATTTGTACTATATTTCCAAATAGTTCACTTTGCCTCATGAATCTCAGTGTAGAGTTTCATTCCTTCCCTTTGGTGTTTAAGGAGGAATTTATATCACACATGAAATTGATACCCAACAACCAGATAAAACCCATTTTTTCATGTAAAAGACAACTGGGACAAACATGATGCATGTTTGGGGCAGGAAAAGACAAGAAAAGTGAAAATGTCAAATTCTAGCCTATTGACATAAACATATGTGGAAACCATATAAGAAAATTAGTTTTTAACTCTACTAGGTTTCATTATTTTTTTTCAATGTAAATAATCTCTGACCCCTTTGAAAATGAGAGCTGTTCCAGACTTGATGGTGTCACCATTCAGGTTTCCCCTCTCAGCACCGTAGACTTCAGGCCAAAGGTCTGGATGCAAGTTACCATTGAAATCATCCTTCAGGACAGATGGCAGAGGAAGGACTGGGACACAGTAAGGACCCCCAAAGCCTCTGTCACACCTAGCAACAACATGGGAGGAAAAGGTGTTATCCATCCAGCCTAGGTAAAACACTGCCTTACAAGAACCAGGTTAAGCAGTTTTCTACTTACATGCAATGACCTGAATCACAGATGCCGTGGCCTGAGCACATCCAGGGGCACCCTGTAGCCAGGACCACATTATCAATAGCCCAAGAATCAACACCAGAAGCATAGTTGTACTGAATCCATCTGAACCGTGTTCTGGGAGAGCTGTTAAAAACAGAGTAAATGTATTTCAGGATTCAAAATTTCTGCTCCATAAAGTGCTAAATAATAAAGAAAATCTGACAGACTTCAGGAGGAGAAAAGCATGTGAATAAGCATGGCTCCTTTATTTGGAAAAGATTCCTATTCCAGCTGACACTGGAAGTTTCAATTTCTCAGGTTAGTTTTTTAGGCAAAATTCCAGCATATTCTAATGGTAATCGAGAAAGAACATTGCTGCAGCTTTTGCTGATCAGCAAAGTAGTGGAGCAGAAATGAGCAGTTCCATTAGCATTTGACAGCTCCATGTGTTGCTATCAGAGTTGAAACAAGTAAAGTAAGAGGTAATGAAAGTTCATTTATACTAAGTGTTGTGTAAAGAGAAAAACAATGGTTACATATGTTAATATATATACATATAAGAATGTGTACAAACATGCACATGCATACACACTGCTGTCCTTGCTGACAGCCCTGATATCCTCAAAAGAGGAAAGTACTTTGAAAAAAAGAATTTTTGGAAGATGATGTATGATCCTCTAGAATGAACCATGGAATTAGAAACCAAGATGTGAACACCAGTCCCGGTTCATTTGCTGTCTGTCCATTTTTACCACTGCATTTTCTGGGTGATGAATTTACAGGGGTAATGTGTAGGGTGCTTTGAAGAAATACAGAACTATTCAGAACAACAGTAAGCAATATCATCATCATCATCATCATCTGTTATTTCTAAACTAGAGGTTTTATTTAAAGAGACAGGTGCCAGCATAGCTGCCACATCCATTTATAACCATGTGAAATCATGAGGAGGCAGGCAGGATTCTCCTCCCGGTCAAAAGGGCGAAGGTGGCATGCCTAGTAACATGAGTTTTGACTTGCTGAATGTCATGGCTAGCACACCTAAATGTTGGATGACAAGTTATGTAGAATGACAGACAACAGTACTATATGAAACGATGGGTCGGGATATTAATGCTTGCTTCTTATGGCATAAATGTTAGAAAAGCTGGTTTAGCATTCTTTTTCTTACTGTCATTGATTATAGGCAAGACTTAAGAATTCACTCATCAAAGCTGCAGCTTCGTTAAGTTCCTACAGTTCACACTAGAGCTGAAGAAATATTTTGATGTGAAATTTAAAATTCTGGTGGCGTGACAACACACATTTAAAAATTTAAAAGACATGCAGAACATTCGCAAGCTGAAGGATGTTTGTTCAAATTAGATCAGCAAAACCTTTGTCATGCTAAACAGCCAGAAGAGCAGTGCTCACTTGGTTGAGGGTGGGAGGTAGACAGTAATTCTCTTCCAGTTTTGGAATCTTTCTGAAGTGTAGATGGAGCTCTCGGTGTACTGCTGACAGCCGATTGTTGGAGGGACACACTCCTCTGTCACCAAGTGCCAGTCTCTCCCGTTGTTTAAAGAATACTGCAGGTGAATGCTATGGGAATTGCTGTATGGCTTGCTGCAACCCATGCTCAGCTCAAACTGCAAGAAGGTGGAAGCTGATACATGGAAGTCCCAAGTCTCAGCATAACGAGGTTTTCCTGAGAAAAGAGAGAACAGCAACAAAAAAGTGTAACCATAGCATATGCTTTCAGTACTGTCATTCAAATTTGTTATCTCTATCTTCACCTTTTTCAGCCTCTTCTTCCCTGCAGATTACTATATGCCTGAATTTGTCTATACCTCCCATCTTGTGAAACTTGACCCATAAATGATTTTAAAAATAGACTCATACAACATGTAGCAATGTTTGATGACACATACCAATGTTTTCACTGAACATCAGAGCTGTATCCATAGACAGGCAGTCAATGTCTACTTGACCTCCTTGTATTCTGTACCAGCTTGCTTGCAAATCCACAGTTCCATCAAATTTATCCTGGAAGCCAGTCTGAGAACTGTCATTCATTCCGATAAGGACATCATCCAAAGCCCACTGAGCTGAATGCTTTCCTACAAAAACCAAAACAGATGGGTTAGTGGAGTCCCTGTAAGTTGTTTTTTCTGTCCATATGCTGTGTTCACCTAGTGAGCAGTGCTCAGTCACATAGACTGAGCGCTGTTAAACAAGACTAAAACATCGCTCAGGGATGCACCTGGACTCAAGAGGTTGTTTCTATTACAGATAAACACAGGTATTTCCTTCATCATTGCTCTAGCTTCAGTGCCTTTGCCATTATATGCTCTCCCTGTGTTTGAACGAGACACTCCCTGAGCCAGTGGTTGTCATCTGTAGGTTCTGGTGTAGAAGGTGATATTTCAACCTCCAGTCACAAACTCTCCCTTCTACTGGGAGCTGCAGGACTGCCATCAGATGGTCTCAGAGTGATCACTCTCAGGAGGGACAGATGTCATCCAGGTGCTGCCAGAGCAAGTGGCCATGAGGAAGACAACTGTAGGGAGCAGCAGATCTGACATGGCACCACTCACCAGTGCAAATACTCATCACAGCATGATGGTCTGTGGTGCATCAGTAGCTGCTGAGCGCATTTTCCCAAAGGAACTGTCTTCTTAACTACATAACATCCTTCTTGCCTTGTCTACTCTTACATAGAGAGGATAATTAAGTCCAGCATATACATTATAAAAAATTTATGAATAAAATCAGCCATCAAAATGATAAATAATAGCTAAGAATCTGCATACCATAATTACCTGAATGTAAGCTGTGTGCTTTGTTCCCCAAGGAATTGCTGTTAAAATATACTTCAGTATATTTTTGAATATCACCTTATTTTTCCTGTAGGGAACCAAGAGCTGCTGCCTTGTGCAAAGGCAAGACAATCAGGACAGTTTTAGTAGTGGTAAATGTGCCCCCATGCAAGGTGGGAGCTCTCACAGTGGCTGTAGGAATCAGTACCAAGGTTTTTACTTGGAGCTGAGGGTGCGGGAGATGGCTGAGTGGGTTTTTCAGGTGCAGCAGAAGGCAGGGGAGTTGAGTGCTGGGACACCAGAAATGGCAGGAGGAGGCAGTCCTGTTTTGCAGTGTTGAGATATTTAGGATTTTTTTTTTTTAGTGTAACATTCTTTTCCCCTCCCCTCTGTAATCTCAGTATCTTTGGTTTAAATTTAATTCTTAAATAATTTTACTCTTAAGCCCACTCTTCAGCTTGGTGCTAAAAAGGAGAATCATGTCTGTGGTGTAACTCAGGAAAGCCTATATATGTTCTTACAGCACCCAACTGTTCAAAATATTGTATTTTCAGCAAGCTGTAGTTTCTGCAGAGCATGTCCATATTGAGTAGCATTGACTTGTGGGTTATGTAAAGGTGCTTAATGAATTTTTAGGATGGCCTTGCTTACCATGTTGTGGCTGCCACCAGCGGAAAGCAGTGGCAGGGGTTTTGGCCTCCCGAGGTAAGTCAATTGAAATGATCTGGGGTTCCAGGTATGACATGAAGTCCAGTTCTCGCAGCAAATGCCAGGTGATCCCATTGTCATTTGTGTATTGAACAACAAGCCCTGTATTTAAAGTTAAAATAAGAAGTTAGTCTGACTGTGCAGAGCAAAGTGGGAGAGGGCAGTTCACCCTGTACTCAGGAATTGCCAACCCCCATTCAGTGCATGCCTTTTGACATCTCACAGAATATGCTGCCGTGGAAGGGACCCACAAGGATCATTGAGTCCAACCCTTAGGCCAGCACAGGACACCCTGAAGAGTCAGACCGTGTGCCTGAGAGCATTGTCCAAACACCACTTGAATTCTGTCAGGCTTGGAGCTGTGACCACTGCCCTGGGGAGCCTGTTCAGTGCCCAACCACCCTCTGAGGGAAGAATCTTTTTCTAATATCCAACCTATTTCCCCTACCCTTTTGGCATCCCCTGGTCCAGGAACATTTTGTGGACAAAGTCCTACTGCAAAGGTGACATGGATCACCAGCTGACACACATTATCTTGCCTGTCTTCACCAAAGTCAAAGGATCAAGTCTTTTACAGTCTCAGTTGAAACTAATGATTGTACCACAGAAATGATAGGAATAATGTGATTTTTTCATACAGTCAGTATTTATTTCATGCAGGATATCCTTGCAGTTTGTGTGAGACACTAAGTTAATAATTCTGATAGCTAGGCTTACAGTATGGGTAGCTCACAATGCTCATACTATGGATGCAAGCTCACAGCATCCTTGGAAGTTAATTAGCGTATTTAAACAATTTAAGATAAGTCTATCATACACACAGTATGGCAAATACTAGTACACAACAGAATTTGAAGTCACTAATGAGCTTATCAAAGGGGACAACACAAGAAAGAAGCACCTAGGTATATTTCTTCTCTTAAAACTCTTTCACACTGCAGTATATATGAAGATAATGGATTGTTTTTTTTGTGTTTTATAGTGGTGCAAATGGGAGGAGAATCAAACCCTCGGTGTAATCTACGCTACAAGATGACAGCTTTCCTCAGTGAGTCAGTGTCAATGTAAATGCCAAATACCAGGAAACAGTCCATTGACATTAAGTGATTTATCCTGAGAAGAAAATTAAGTTTCCTCATCTATCAAATGTCAGTGGTCTGTCTTCATGCTACTAGACCACTTTACATGGGGAATCTGCTCCCAAAACTCTGCTGATGCCTCCCAAACACAAATATCAGCCCCGCCCCACCCAGTAACTTTAAGCATGGGGGTAAAATAAGAGAGGAGGCATCTGGGAGAGATGAATTTATTTAGACTACATAAATTTTCAGCTGCAGCTTTATAATTTTGCATTTTGGGTAAATCATGCATGAGCTTGGTTTAGAAGGCAATTTTTTATTAGACCCACTGGTGTAGCTGAGAAGCTGAACAAGTTTTCAGGCACTCAACTTTTCTTCAGGTCAGAAATGGAGGTTGCCCACTTTATCCTGAACTTGGATTTCATTCCTTTTATCTGAGACCTGAAGAAAGTTCTGGGTACTTGTAAATTTACCTGTTTTCCAACAGTATCAAGTAGTCTAATAAAAGTTATTACACCTTGTCTTGTAAATGTTGTCTTTCTCACACCATCACAGCTCCAACAGTTAATCCGACAGATAGATCACCATTAGGTTTAGTGTAACTGAGTATAAATAGAAATGTCAGTTGAAAGTAAATAGCTTTCTACATCTCTTATGAAAACTGAAGAGGTAATTTATTTATGTTAAAAAAAATCTTTTTGATTTTTTAAAGGCAGTAAAAGGCAAAACCTTTTGCAGAAGACCCAAAATACAAAAAGCTTATTATAAAGAAATGGGGCTTTACCTTCATTCCTGGCTCTTGGTCTGTTGCAGGAGTTACCAACAGTCTTGCTCCCAATTTGTACATAAAATTGAACTAGCCTGTTAAACAAAAAAATAGATAGAGAAGAAGTGTAATTAAAGGATAATTTTCTTCCCCTAACTAATGTGGTATTTTCAGTTAGGTCATTATTCCAGGTTTATTGATTAGGTAATGTTCCCAGAGAAATCAAACATGGCTATGGTAAATATTGGAGGACCCAGGTCAGAAGAAAGTGATATGGTTTATTAATCCTGTACCTAATAAATGTATTTTTGGAGTCAGTAGCAGAATTTAGCAGTTCTGCACCTCACGTAAATTGCAAAATCTCCAAAGCAGGGAAACCTGCTCCTTACATCAGATCTCACGTTGGTCTCTTGTAACTGGAAATCAGATTAAACTACAAAATACAGCAGTACAGCTGTAATAATATTATTATTTCCCCACTAAATCACCAATCCTTTTTTGATTCTTAAATTCTTGGTGTAAACAATTTTCAATGAAATGAGCTCATTAAACAACTTGTGAAGTGGACCCTTTGATTTTGAATCTATACATTTTGATTTCATTGAATATCCTCCTGTTCTCACATCACAAAATGGCAAAACCCCCGTGTTTCTGATCTGCTTTTCTTGCAACCTGCCCTGTAGTCAGTGCTTTTATCACTTCCCTACCTTTATTGCTTTCCACTGCAAACCATGACAACCTTTTCATCTGTGTCTCTGCATGAATGTTTTTCCATGTCCTCAATTTTTCCCAAAACCACTTTCTGCAACCCTTCTAAAGCCACAAAACCTTTTGAGACAGCCTTGCTGGTTTGGACAAAACTCTGGATTAGCCTGGAATACCCATATTTACCTATATCTGAATTAATAATTATCCCATCTTTGTGCTCCAAAATTGTTAATTCCCCCCCCCCAGTCTGCAGTTATTCCCTTGTATCCTTGCTGAACCGGTATTTTTAATCGTGACTCTGTGGTTTCAGAGTAGTTTACATTTCCTTGTAGATGCACACTATTGTGCTGTGTAACAACAATTAATTTCAATTAACGTCCTGCTGCTCACTCACCAAATTTCACTGCGTGTCTCAGGCATTCACCTGAATCTTATTGGGGCATAATTGATGCAAAGAGCATTGAGATGGCTGAGGATGCCATCACTCCCTCAGCTGTGCCTTATTCACAGGTTGTCTGCACTGCACACCTGAGCAGGGCACAGAAACTGGGCTCAACCCCACAGTGAGCTTTTGCATGCTGCAAGTTGGCAATGTCATTCTCCTCCTTGTTTCCTAGCCAGTTTTTAAGTTAGGGTGTAGGGAAACCAGGCTTCATTAATTCTATTGCCTGGAGACAACTTCTTTATTTAAAATACTAATTTTGAGGTGAATTTGTGTCTCTGTGTGAAGAAACAAGGCTTGATTTACCACTAAAATAATTCCCCACAAGGATAATTCTTTTTCCTTTAGGGAATTTGGTCCTAATTTTGGTAAAATCACAGAGAAGCCACAGGACTACAGCCAGAGTCAGTATGATGCAGACAGGATGACAATTTCCCTCATCCTCTGGTATACACAATATATCACGATCCTCTTCTGATTCTAAACCCAACCATATTCCAGTTCTGTTATTAATATCTGTATCTCCTATCTGAGATGTTTTGTATATCCACAGGAAGTAAGACAAGCTAGAATATCCTCATCAATCTCATTCCGAACATAACCCCATGGATACCTCAAGAATGATCAGGCTCACAGTAATACACCATTTAGCCAGGTAGGTCTTTTTGTTTGCTGCAGCTCTGTTGTCTGTGACAGTGTTCAGGCAATAAAACACTAGACAGAAATCTCTGAGGTGAAAAGATTTACAGTCTTGTGATAAAATTCTCTTTTATGATTGCCAAATGTAAAGATCATTAAAAAGCAAAAACAAAGGACAAAAAAACCCCTTTCTGCAGAAGGGTGAATCGCCTCATCTGATCTGTAAGTGTCTGACCCAGAACAGCTCCCTGGGATAGTTGCACAGTCATTAGCAATGGAGTCTGTAAAGCACACAGGAGCCAAGTCAGCTAACAAGCCAGATGTCACCACTTGGAAAAAAATATATATTCCACGGTTTTTATCCAGCTGCCAGGTAGGTACTGTGTGCAAATGCTCCCACTGAACAGATAGTGATGAGTGTCAAAAGGGACAGGCCATCAAAATGGGAGGCAGAAGCTCATCAGCAACCAAAATGCATCCATGGATCAAGTTATCAGTCAGAAGGATGGAAATACTGCTGGTGAAATTGTGCCTTTGGTGTACTGGGTCATGCAATAGGGAAGGGTTCGAGAGACTACAGGGAGTTTCTGAAGTGTAATCTGGGAAAAAAACCCCATAGTTAAACATATAAAGGAATAAGGAGGCAATACGAAAACAAAGCAAAGATTATGATATCACTTAATTTATATAGTAAAAATCGAGTGGTTGTTTATGATCACTGGCTTCAAGGCACAAACTTCAGTTTTAGATGCTGTTAGTGTAACCCCTGAGTTTGGCAGTGTCCTGTCAGGCTGCTTCCCTGAGCAGCACAATGCACCTCAGGCTGGCAAATCTCAGCTCCTCTGGAGCAAAGCAAACTAGGAACACCGAGGCCCCATGGACCCTGCTCTGCTGGGGAGAGAAGGGTGAATGGGAAAAGGGTCTTTGGTCTTGAAAAAAGGAAGAAAAATTATTTACACTCTTCACATAAAGTTTACACTTTAAATTCAAAAAGCTGTAACTGAAGAAAGATGATGGGGAACAAGCATAGGTAGATCTGTAGAAATTGCAGAATGAAAATAAAACTTTAGTGTCTTGCAACATTTTTCAATTTTTCAATCAGTCTCTTCCATGCCTGATTTAACAAAATAAGATCTTAAAAGGTCTGGGAAAACACTATTAACCTGAAAAATAAGCAGCTTAAAAATCTACTGCAGGAGTCTCAGCCTTCCTATTCACAACCCTCAATCCACATATCTAACAGTATGTCTTTCAAGCCATATTTTCCTGCTGTTTACTCAGTCACCAAAACCTCCCAACCAAAAAACACATGCAAAAATAAAAGATAAGTGTGTAGGGGTTATGATGACCCCTAATAAGATAACTGAATTCTATGCAAGGCATTATTGAATTCAAAAAGTAATACCAAAATGGGAAAAAATGCTTCCCTCTAATCTCCTCTTTCAAGTGATATTAATTTTAGCTCAAATAATGCAAAAAAAAATTCTAGGCTGAGGAATTAATTTCTTTTTAGGGTATGGGCCTTTCAGTTAACCCCTCACACTCTCACAAACTTAGTCTGCCTTTTCTTCCAGTAAAAAAAGACCCAGTTAATGTTACAGATGGTCTCAAACATTAAAGATGCATCTGTTCAAAGCAACACAGATTTCCTTATAATTAATGAAAGAAAGAAATACATGCTTCCAGAAGACAAAGCACTGGCCTTTGCTAGACCCTGATTTAGGAAGCGCTGTGTTGCCCTTTTGAAGTAGCTATTCTCTCCTTGGAACACAAAAGCAGCCTGGGGTAATTGCTGTAGTCTAAAGAGTCCATATTCTGGTCAAGCAGCATGAGGTGGCTACTACCTTTGAGCACACACTGAAGAAAATAAAAAATCCATGTTAGTCCCATTTGTGTTTGAGAAGACCACTGTGCTTGCTCTGACTAGCAAACAGCCCAGGGAGGTGGCTTCGAGCTTGAACTGTTCAAGGAGGTTAACCTGCTCACTGTGATGCTTACAAAAAAATAAAGTGCTGATCTATTTTGAACAATCAGTTGCAGCAGGAGAGCAGCTCACACAGTGAGTACATGCTCGGAAGAGAGATCTTAGTTGCTCTTAGCGAGTGTTCCCTGGCCCTTTATGTACTTGGGGTAGTTTTAAGACACCTGATGACCATGTTCTTGCACAAAACAGAAGCAGTGATAGATTTAAAAAGTCAAGAGAGAGAATTGCATAGTATTTTAAAGCTTCTTTTGGCTTTTAAAGTAGTTCAAACTCCACAAAAATGGAAAGGTATAAATATGAATATCTGGCATTAAAAGTTTCAATGCAATATTAAAGCTATAGGAAATACTTTTATAAGAAGATTTCTCCATGAAAGAAGGAGTAGCTCAAAAATAGTTTGAACATAAACTTTGTGATGATGTGGTTACTTCCAATATAATGTTTCCCAGGATTAATAACAGGTGCATTAAAGAAAGTAGAACAGAACTGCTCATAACTTTCCAGAGTTCCAGGACAAACACGTGCTTGTCCAAAGAGCATTTGTCAAACAGTTAATTATTTTAATTATCAACTCATTTACATAATTCTGTAAATATTTCGTGTATTTGTCAGACAAGCAGGGGGCAGAGGAAAGGCAGCTGGTGCTGTGCAGTGCCGGAGGCAGCTGAGGATGGCCCCAAACCTGCAGCACCCACACCTGCCCTACAGAGCACTGCCTGCCTGAGCTGGAGAGAGGGAGAAGTGACTTGTGGCCAGTCCTTGCTGAGTGATCTCACAAATGAAACAAAGGAGCAAATCATGGCATTGCTTACTCTCAGAGCAGTATTTGCCAGGACAAGGATCTTTTATTAAGCTAAATGATGTAATTGTAGGGTGCTCAAGGCTTCAGGTGGGTGATCCCTCATGAGACTGGACAAAGCAGCAGCAACTCCAGACTAAACAGCAGTTGGAATTAACAGCCCTTTGTTTATCCTAATTACATTAATCAGTTAGACAATTTGAGAGAAGAGGATAATTGCTACCAGTGGAGCAGGATTCAGTGGCAGCAGGGAGAGAGGTGAAGCCTGGTTACCCTCTTGGCTATGCAGAAATAATTCACATTCCATTCCTTTACACTTCTGACAAGTGGACTAATTCACAACATCTGGCAAGTAAACAATAGCTCCTTGCTATGCCATCATCATGCCTGCAATTCAGTGCACTCAGAGGAATAGGAGTTTTTCTCCCCAGCTATGGGCAGAGTTTTAGATTTTGTGCGTTCTCAAGATCACATCTTCTGCCTGTCCACCTAGAATACAACGCAAACAATCTTCTCAAAAGGATAGAGAGTTAATACTTTATTTTATGGTGTTATTCCACTGTTTCTCACCCAAGTATTCTCTTTCATGAAAAGGAAATAGTATATTAGGATGAACAATTATTATTTTCTCTGCCTTTAAGATTTCTTGTACAGACTGTGATTACCAGAAAAACATTTGCAACATTTTCTCATCTACACTTGCAACAGGGCAGAAAAGCGAAGAGGAATACACAGCCAACTGTGATAAGTGGCACTGAGGACTGACCTGATATTTGTGGTGTCCAGGGGAACAGTCCTCGCCTCCCTTTTGCCAGGTCCACTGAAGTACAGAGATTTTCCGTCGCTGAGCACACCACAGCCTGTCCCAACCTGACCTCCTGTTATCTTGTACCACAGAGGGCTTAGCTTCCTCTCAAACCTGTCGAACATCTCACTGTGATTAGGCACATTAGACAAACAGGTTCCATGTGATGCTTCAAGAAAGAAACAAGAAAGAGGGAAATGCTTTGGTGAAACTGTGCTGAACAAGTAAGGGTCAGATACAGTACACTGGCAGATGGTTCTGTTGCATCTACATGCAAAAAGGCAATAGGATTTTCTAAGAAAATGCCCTTTTCAAACCCACTTTACAAATTTTTGTAGGCTGAATAAGCTCTCTTCCTCTAAACTCTCAGATGGCTTATTTCACTAGGTGAAAAATAGCCATGCTTTATGCTGATAAGGCACTTCTCATAAATAGAAAAATATTATCCTTTAATTTTAAACAAATCGAACAAAAGATGTCAGCTTATTGCTTTTTTGGTATAGAGGGTTGAAAAGAGTGCAGTGTGCCAATCACTGTTTTTTCATAGGGTTTGGATTTTGGTTTTTTTATTCTATTTCAACATAAAAGCCCCTGAAACCACAAGTGAGCAGAATTTTCCACAGAAGGGCCTGTCAGAGCATATGTTCCCTCCTGGTCCCATGCCATCTGATGGCCAGGGGACTCAAAAATGGCAACGATTCTTTTGAAAATGATCCAAACGCTTTTAAGCAGACTTTTCAGTTTATAATGTTTTATTTTGTTTTCTCTTTTATTGCTAGTCCCTTCCCATTCATACAGATGGTGATGTTCAAAGACTGCGATTGCCAGAAACACCAATGGTGTCCGCTGCCTTTAGCTGCTCTGCTTTGCCTGCGCTGAATTTTACTCAACAAAACAAAAGGATTCTTGCTGGCAGCCCATGAAATACATGTCATTGTACTTTTTCCAGACTATCGGAGAGGAAGAATAGGATGTTAGATTTGCAGCTTTAACTTGGCCAATGCTCACTGCAATGCCACCTAAAGAGGGTTGCCTTACCTGTGTAGCCCAGGTCACAGAAGCAGACCCCCGAGACGCAGTCCCCGTGGCCATTGCAGTAGTTGGGGCAAGGCTCAGAAATGTAGACACCATCTAAGCCAAAAGGAGGCACACTCTTGTGGGAGCTGCTCTCCTGGATCCAGCGGAATCGAGTCTTACTGTAGAGAAACAACAACGAAGGGCATGGTATTACTATTACCAGTTGCCAGCTTCTAAATCTACCGCTCCATGTTTAAAAGGAACTTTTCCTAAATTTGCCATTTGCAAATAGAATGCCTGGAAAATATTTCACGCATCCTACATTTTTGTGCAGTGTTGCTTAAGGATATTTCTTTGAGATTTTTTGGATGCATTTTGACTTCCTCGATTTCTCTGGCTTGTATCAACCAGTGTGATGCAAAGAACAAATACATGTTTTTTATCAACAAGAGTGAATAATTAGATGTGACTCTGAAGATGCCTTTTACTACTCAGTTCAACCTGAAGTGCTAAGTACATGTTAAAATCCCAGAACTCCATTTATCACAGTAGTTAGGAAAGGAATTCAATAATGGCAGTGACGCAGAGTTTGTTATGAAATTGTACACTTTTTAGTAAAAAACCCTTCAAGTTATTTGGATACCAGAAAAAAGCCACTTTCTAAGAATAATGGCAAATGATATGTCCTACAGGACATGTTCACAGAAATACTAAGTTTTTATTCTTGGAGGACAACACAAAATTCCTGAAAAGCAGTGATTTAATCCTTAACTTGTTTAACTGAAACTGCTCCAGAAAATTCAATGAGCTAACACTAAGTTACTCCAGCTGACCCATCGCATAGGAAATTTGTTGAAGAAAAAATATTTTGGTTATTAATTTTCAATCCTTAACTTTTAGTTCAATCATTTTGTAGGAGCTCCAGAGAGGGGAACAGATTTAAAATCTTATGACCAATCTAATGGATTAACTAAGATTCTCCCTGGTACTCCACCTAAAATATAATAAACCTATTGCTCCTCCTTTTCTGCTCTGTACTGGGCTTTGGTACGGAGATGATCATCATGCTCATGCTCTGTACCAACTGAGGAAATGGGATGCTCTCCAGTAAACCCATGAACCATGACTTCCAAAGTGACCCACAACAAATTCAATTTTTAATGTGCCAAGACCCTCATCGCCATCACAATACTTACATTTTTAATGTATTAGCATGAGCTTCTTATTCCTGATTACATTACTGAACATAATGCCAAACAGATTGCTGCTATTGATTCTGCACTGCTTGTTTTGAGTAAATCAAATCAGCTGGTGTCAGATCTGTGCAATTTGGCACCTGCTTTTATTGGCTAATTACTGAAGAAAAGACAAACTTGTTATGGTACAGGCTGCTATTTCCAGTCCTTGCGGCAAAGGCACCAGCTCTCCTGCTACAAAATATGCCACATACTCAAAATCTGTGCTGGGGCTTGAGGATGAGATGTCCATGGCAGAAGGATGGGGCTGAAACCCAGAGGTAGCAGGAGGGCAGCTGCCTGAGGGACGAGAGGCAGGAGGCAGCAGGGGCATGGCCAGGGGCAATGTGGGGACAGCTGCTGGCAGGGCTTGGTGCAGCCACCAAATCAGACTGGAGTGTTTTACTGGTGGGGTAAGATAGAGAGTAAGGGGAGTGAGACACTTCTGGCAAATCCAAGTAAGATTGAGAAAAGTTGCCTGATTTCAAGGCTTATTTGTGTCTTCCACCATCTGATGTTTTCTCACTGATGCTGAGGTTCTGCTTGGAGGTGAGCACACCTCTTATTCCTCCCTGCTTTGCCTTTGTCCGTCCTGGCTGCCTTCAGTGACACACCACATTACACATCAGCCCAAATACCTTTCTAAGTTTCTTTGCCCAGTGGTAACTAAAATAAATCCTGTTCAAACAGCTTATTTGATTCAAGTGACTTATTACTCACTTGCTGGTGCCTCTGACCTGACTGATATACACAAAGACAGTCAGTGAAGAGACTGATGTCAAATTAAAATGTGCCGGGTGCATTGCTGCTTTGTAATTTAATTTTATAGACCTGCTTGACACCTTTAAAATGGAAACCTTCTCCCTGGTTTGGGGAGCACAGTATATTTTTCGCAGATCTGCCATTTTTTAACACTTCTTTTATTCTCAGCCTTGCAACTTTTTCTTAAGTGTACCATCACAGAAACAGCAGCTATTCATGGGGTCCTACTGGCATCACTGGTTTACAATGCACAGTACCTGGCTGCAAGCGACCTGGAGATAACAATAGTAATTCTTGTCCAGTCCTCGAAGTCTCCCGTGTGGTAGACGGTGGGCTCACCCAGCTCACGGGAACTGCCCTCGCAGCCTTTGGTGCCCGGAGAAGCAGGGTAGCAGCCCTCCTTCACGAGCGACCAGAAGAGCCCAGCATCGTGGGAGTACTGCAGCAGCACGGGAGCAGAGCTGCTGTACTGGTTGGTGCAGCCAATGTTCAGCTGCAAAAAAGCAGAGCATCACAGACGAGCTGAAGAAACCCGCGCTGTTACAAGGGTTTATTGTCTGCCAAGCAGACTCTTTGGGTTGGGAGGCTTAATGCTCTGAGCACTTGATTTGAGCACTCCTGGCAAACAGTGACTGATGCTGGGACTCTGTTTCCTACATGTATATGACATTTCTCAGTAAAAATTCCCACTATCCCTTCAGCTGAGTTCAGCACACCAAAAGATGCAAAGAACTTTTCAAGGGTTCCTGTGCATGGCAGGCCCCAAACAGCAACCTCTGCACAGGCACCTCTATGTCCAGGAGTGGGAAGAGCTGTCTCCTCTGAGACCCATCCCCTCTGCAGTCCACCCAGTGTGCCCAGAGGATCAGCCTGACTCCCAGGTGAGCCCTGATCACAGCTGAGTTTATGGCCTTGCAGGGATGATGTCTGGGAGTTGGCACTGCAGTTTGGGTGCCCAGAACAGAGTAAAATTGGATTAAGTAGAAAAATGCATATGAAAATGTGAAAAATGGGAATGTAACCAAGACAAAAATCAACGGGTGATTTGAAGTTTTCAGTTTTATTTTTCAAGCTATCAGAAAAATATTAGTTTTCATTATTTTACTGCAGAAATTCTACTTGAGTTACAGAATGTAAAATGTAAAACAAAATCACTCATGTAAAATGAAATAATTCTGACAAATTACTGTCTTTGAGTTTATCAATGCAAAATTGTTCCAGCTTGCTATTTAAAATGGAAATTTCACAAACTCACGGAAGCATTTAACTGTATGTTTAAATTAAAGCATGCAAATAAGACTAACACATTTATGTGCAGGCTGGTTTAAAAGCTTTACAAAAAAAGTATAAATTCAGGCCTTAAATAATAGACTTTGTAAAGAAGAACTCACTGTTCTGCGATACATGTTGTTTATGTGTTATGTTGTCTGTGTTTTATATATTTGTGTTGTATTGCCAAGTGCTTCAGTGATGGAAGGTGCATGAAACATTTTCAAGTATTGGTTTTTTTTAGCCTAAACAATTTTTAAATGCTGTTGCTCATCAAACAGAATGGAGACTTAGTCACTGAAGTAAAGTGGTGAAGAGGCAAATAGCATCTTTTTCAGGCTAAATGGTACTTATATATTGAGATATTTTGGGGTCTTAGACAGTTTAAAGTATGAAACTACAAGCAATACTCACTCAGAAATTGTACTGAAATCCCTCAGTTTGTATAGCATTTCATTAGCATAACTTTTAGAAGAAATGAGATTATTTTACAAATCCCATTATTTCTAACTAACTTTCCTATTTATAGAACTGTGGGAATTATATTTGAAAAGCTGCCTGTAAACATCTGATCTCTTTAATAATTCCACTTGTAAATTATTCAGTGTCTGTACCCACCAATTATATAAGGACCATGTATTTGTGGTGAGCTCATTAAAATTGCATTGCAACCAACCTCCAGAATTCACCAATGGGATTTCATTATAAACTCAATAAAATTTTGATTAGGGTTCAGAAACAAGAGCTTGTCAAAGCAAATACACTTTCTTTGGAGCCGATATTCTGATGTATTGTCAGACCACTGAAATTTCTGTAAGCTCTTTAAAGAAGGAAATGCTAATTGGAGCCTATATTCATTGACACAATGAAGTAAATTATATGAAAACCCCACACTTGAGTTCAGAGCAACTTGTAAGTCCTTAAATAGTTTAAAATACAAAAATGTATGCAAACCACATTGGAGCTTTTGTACTCAGGGAGCCCCAGACAGGATAAATCCTCTTTTGCTTGACAGTGCAGTAGCATTTCCTAATACTGACTTGAATACAATGACAGTCACTTCAACTCACTTGTGAGATGTGTTGAAGAACGAAAAGCTTTGAAACTTCTCTGGAGGGGTAAATGCTTTCCTGCACCAAAGCTTTGGCTATCCTTCGAGAAAGCAGGATGGCATTCTATGCTGTTTGAATTCATACTTATGGTCTTTACATGTTTTTACGCAACGGTCTAATTTATCCTTGGTTTGAACAGTGGCGTCTTGCAAGTATTGACTAAGGGCAGTTTTACAGATATTCTTGCAGGGATTTATGTTTAAGGAATACCTTGAACTGCAGGACGTATCCAGGCTTCAGACTTAAATCTCGAGTCACTGCAAAGCGGTCTCCATCTGATTTACCAAAGAGCATGGCAGAGGGGGTGGCAGAGCAGAAACTTTCATTTTTGGTCATCCCTTCATTGGCCAGCATTAACCACACACTCATCTGGTTCATAGGGTAATCAAATGCTGGCTTTTCATAAAAGTTCTGTTAGAAATGAGAAAGAAAGCTACAGGTACTATCATTAAGCACTGTGACTTCAGAGTAATTCCCAAAATGCTCAGCTTTCAAATTTTGCAGTTTGTATTTCCTGTCATATTCAAAAAATATAATTTCCAGGACTTCAGTCCTGACTTTTTGAGGATATACATTATTACATCCCCTGTCACAAAGGTTAAGAGCCTGATGATTTTGTGATAAGACCCCAGTTATTCCCACATAGAGACACAGCTGCAAACACTACAGCTGTTTCTTTAAATAGACCCAATATTTGCAAAGAAAATTATATTCAAACAAAAGTCTCCCAACAGAGAGAATGGCTCCTGTTTCATGGGGATGCCCACAGCCTGCTCTTGCTTATTACCTGTGGTAAAGTGGGATTAACAACAGGAATGACGTGCTTCTGCTTCTCTGACAAGATGATGATGTCATCGATGGCCCACTGATCGTACCCTTCCCCTGAAAACACGGGCTGCCACCAGCGAAACCTGGTGCAAGGTGTCTTGGCCACAGCTGGCAGCTCCAGATAGACAAACCTGAAGAACAGAAATGGAGTAGAACTTTAGAGAACATAGTTTGTAGAGAAATATGCCACTGAACAGGGTAAAGGGGCAGGGAAGCCAGAACCTATCTTACAAGTCTTCAGTAATCTGTGTGTCCAAAGAAGGGTAACAAAGCTGGTGAAGGGTCTAAGACAATAAGTCACATGAGGAGCAGCTGAGAAACTGGGGTTGTTTAGTCTTGAGAAGAGGATGCTCAGGGGAGACCTTATCACTCTCTACAAGCACTTGAAAGGAGTTTGTAGCAAGGTGGGGGTTGGCCTCTTCTCCCAGGCAAAAGAGGACATAGCCTTAAACTGTGCCAGGGGAGGTTCAGGTTGGACAACAGGAATAATAACCACCCAAAAGTGTGGTTAAACACTGGAATGGGTGGCCCAGGGCAGTGGTGGAGTCACTGTGGTGGAAGAGTTCAAGAAATGACTGTATGTGGCACTTAGTGCTATGGTTCAGCTGACATGGGGATGTTCAGTCAAAGGTGGAATTCAATGATCTTGGAGGTCTTTCCAATCTTAATGATTCCATTAATCTAATTTTCTATATATCTAAATACCAATGTATACACTGCCTATCAAGAAGCCTTCTTTGTCCTTGTCTTTAAGACAATGCCTATTTTTTATGCTGTATTACTATATGGCCAAGCACAATAAGGAACTGATTTGAACTCTCCAGCTTTGAATGAAACTGTTCAGCTGGTCCATGTTCAGAAAGTCTTAATGTTCTTCTGATGCCAGGAAGTAATAGTGAAATATGCTGGCAAAATTAATTTCTCATTCTCTTCTGCTGATTGGTCCTATTTGTAGACAAAAACATCCTTCTGTTACAATGCAATAGATTATGTAGCAGAGTTTTCTTCTGTGGGTAAAAATATTTCAGCCCTTCTATACAGATCTTTGTAAAAGAACTTGAGGTCTTCTCAGTTTGCTTTATGTTCAACTTAGGAAACACCTTACAAAAATGATGTTAAATAAAATTAAAGTTTCAGACTTAATCATACTTATGTCAAAAAGTACAATATTAGTTACTTGCTCAGTCCTATTTCAGACACCTTACATATATGCATTTATAGATCCTTTCAGCACTCTTTCTTTATATCACGTGTTATTTTGTGCCATGGACACTGCTTCACTTGCCAGTTGGGCAGAGAGAGGAGACAGAATTTTTCTTTTCCAGAGGATTCCCAGATTTATATGTTGGAGCGCAAGGAATTGGAAAATAAGATCTGGACCACATTTGAAACAAGAGAAAAATAATTCTGTATAGCTATGTTCAGTAATGACAATCACTCTTGATTGCACAAAAGGACAACATTTTGCCAAAAATATTGTATTGGATAGTCCAGTGCTGAAGGGTTCAATATTTAGCTTCTTTGTTGGATGGGTCCTGTAATTTTGACACAGTAGAGGCTAAAGCACTCACCTAGCAGATGAAGGGAAGGTGGCGGCTGTAGGTTTTCTGTATTTTAGTAAGGCTTTTGATACTGTACGTCACAGCATCCTTATGGACAAGTTATCCAGCTGTGGGATGAGTGGGTTCAGGTTGTGCTGGGTGAAGACCTGGCTGAAAGTCAGAATTCAAAGGGTTGTGGTGAATGGGTCTATATCTAGCTGGTGACTGGTCACCAACAGTGCTCCTCAGGGTTCAGTCCTAGAGCCAGTCCTGTTAAACGTGTTTCTCAATGATCTGGATGCACGACTTGAATGAACCAAGTTTGCTGATGATACCAAACTGGGAGGTGCTGTTGAGTCTCTTGCGGGTTAAGAGGTCTTGCAGAGGGATCTTGACAGATTGGAGCATTGGGATTGATTAATGGGATGAAAATTAACAAGTGGGAATGTCGATTCCGCACCTAGAATGGAGTAATGCTGAGCATAAATATAATCTGGGAGAGGAGATCAGCCCTGCAGAAAGGGATCTGTGGGTGCTGGTCAGCAGCAAGCACAGTAGATGTCAGCAGCAGGTCCTGGCAGCCAAGAGGGCAAACCCTGTCCTGGGGTGCACCAAACACAGCATCACCAGATGGTCAGTATTGAGGGTTGGTGTAGCCTCATCTTGAGCACTGTGTGCAGTTCTGGGCCCCATGATTTGAGAAAGATGTGAAGGTCCTTGAATGCATCCAGAGGAGGGCAACAAAGCTGGTGAAAGGGCTGAAGGACTTATGAGGGATGGTTGAGGATATGGGCTTGTATAGTTTGGAGAAAAGGAGGCTGAGTGGTAACTTCATTGCTCTCTACAGCTTCCTGAGGAGGTGAGATGGAGAGGGAGATGCTGAGCTCTTCTCCTTGGTATTCAGTGACAGGACTCATGGAAAAGGCTCAAAGCCATGCCAGGGAAGTTTAGACTGAACATGAGGAAGCATTTCTTTTCCAAGAGTGTGGTCAAGCACTGAAGGAGGCTTCCTAGAGAGGTGAGCGATGCTCCAAACCTGTCAGTGTTTAAGAAGCATTTGGACAATGGCCTTAACAACACACTTTGATTTTGGTCAGCCCTGAAGTGGCTGGGCAGCTGGACTGGATGATCACTGTAGGCCACTCCCAACTGAAATAGTCAATTCTATTTTATTGTACTCTATTCTAAACAAAATTCAATAGCTTTATACTTCCAAGGGCCTAGACCACCTTTAGAAAAGGACAGTCTGCTGAGTTACAGAAGTCCTTCTGAAAGGCATTGTTTATTGCTATGGAAAATGACAGGATGAGAAGATAAAATTATTTGCATGTTGGAAGACATAGACAACAGGCAATAGGAATCATGTTAATATCTATGCAGACAAATACAATGTAAATTTCCATGGACAAGGTATCTTTCAGCAAATTTGAACTGCTGAACATGAATTCTCCTCCTTAAATACTTATTCAAAGAAGTTTTTGTTTTACACTACATTAATATGTTAATTAGATAAGAAACCAGAGTAAGAGGAAATGTCAGATTTCTACACCTTTTTTGGGTAAGTTCTGTATTTGCTTGCTAATATTTTGCAAATATTAGCATTTTAGTCATGTTTCACATGGGAGGTAAGTGATAGGCAACTTTATATTTTACTTCAGTTTTTAAAGGCCCACTTCATTTTTGATTCCTAGTGACAGGAGTTTACTGTGGCAGCCTGAAAAACTTTCCATATATTGATGGTTTTTAAGCATTATAACTTGAAATTATTATTCATGTTGATGCCTAAGGTTTGGGGTGAATTTTGTGGATTTTGGGATTTTAGAGGTATAGGTTTCTTGCTCACATATTAAGGGATGTTTGGAGCTGCTGAAAGGATTTTCTCAGCATTCCTGAGCTCTTTGAAGGCCACGATGTTTTTCAGGCTTTCAGATATTGGGGTGTTTAGAGTTACTAAAGGGACTTTCTCACATATTCTGGGGCTCTTTGAAGGCCATGGTGTTTTTCAGAGACACCTGCAAGATAACTTGAAGTCAAAACAAAAGAAGAGCCCAGAAACCGTTGGAGGGGGTCCAGGGGGCATGTCCCGGGACCCTGATGGGTGGACCACCGGGGAAATTAGAAATAGTGATTGGTTATGGATATTTCATATGTTAATTGGGTAAAAGGGTATAAAAAGGGTAACCCTACTGAGGGCTGGGTCTTCGTCGTCGTCTCGGGTGTGGGGACCCTCGACGTTGATCCGCGCGTATTGGTGGGGCCAGCGGAGACACGGAGTCTCCGATCTCCCGAATAAAGGTATTGTCTATCTTTCTCCAATTGATGTTTGTCTGAGTGCCTATTTTCCAGGATTTTAGGCATCAATGTTTTCATAAATTGAGAAACATATATTTCTTAAAAGCTGATGCAGTACGGATTTAATTTAGACCAAAATGATACCTGGGTTTGCTGAAGTCAGAGAAATACATTTCTGCTAGTAGCTGCCAGTTGATCCCACCATTATTGCTGTACTGCAGCAGTACACCTTCTTCTCTGCTGTCGGGTTTATTGCATGAAGAACTGTCTCCTCCTATCTGGATATAAAACTGCACAAAATCCACCCATGTTGTGTCCAAATCCCAGCTTACCAGCTGTCTTTTTCCAGCCTACAATACAAAGAACAGAGCGGCAATAATAATTTTAATTATGACACCTTCATTATGAATAGACATATTTAAAGTCCAACACAGATGAATATTGCACAGAAAATTACACAATGTGAAGGACATTAAATTTTGTGTTAATTTTGTCTTTCAATTATTCTGCTTGGCCATCCTTAATGTCTTAATCATCCTGATATGACTGCATAAGAATTTTTATTATTAGGTTTCAACACACAATGCAACTTCACAACACAATTGCCACACAACTATTTCATCTCATTCCTTTAAGGACCCATGTCCTTCCAGAAGACAAAGAGCAGATGCTGGATATCCTGAATCAACCAGGGTTAAATTTTTAAGTATTCAGCTTTTAATGATATTTTATAGAGCAGTAAAAGGTCATTTCTGACATCTCATTTCCCCACTTAAATCTTGCACTGTATTGGGTGACCTGATCACCTGAAATCAGCCCCTATAATACCTGTTACTTGAAGCCAATCTCCCACACAAGAACCAGGGAGTGGCATTTTGTCTTCATGTTTCACCTGAGTAAGATTTGTTCCTACACAAAACTATGTTCTTTCCCTAGTAAGTGTTGTAAATCAGAACTCTCTCAATTAAAACCTGTGGATTTGGTTTCAGTTTCAGTAAGCAAAGCTGAGAGAAAAAATAGCCTGATAAAATTCAGTGAAAAGCTTTTCCAAGAATGTTTTTGAGTTCTGACAGGTCAATGTGGTCACTTTGAGCATGTTGGCAAAGGAAGATGGCATATTAAAGGTGTAAGAGTGTTTTTCTGTAACTGAAATTATCCCACACCCCTCTTCCCTTTGTGCCCTGGTGCTTGAAGCTAAACTTGTGGGCTTGCACATCAGCAAACCTACAAGATGCTGATATGTGATATGAAGCTGCCTGTGGCAAGGCAGGACACAGGACAAGAGCAGTGTTCCCAGAGAGGTGACCTGCATGTCCTGCAAGTGACACAACCCTGCCCCAGCACAGCACTGTGCTGTCACAGGCTTTTATAGGTAGGCAAAGCCATATGGGTGCAGGTGGAGGGAGGATGCAGGGATCATATTTCTGCATTTATTAAAATAGATGCAACCTGGCACGACCCCCTAAAATGGAGTAGAACTGTCAACGTGCCTACTGTTTCTAATTCCCTAAAAACTCACAGGTTTCTGTCCATCTCCATGCACAAAAAGGTATGAAAAAGGAAAACCTGGGCTAAGTTATAAAATGACACCTATATTTTAAGCAATATTTATTTTTTTCTCTCTCACTTGTACATTTATGATGCTTATGATAGATTTCCAGACCAACTTGAGATAAGCAAGTGACGTGATCTATCGGAACTCAAATAACAAGATTATGAGCTGAGATTTAAAATATCATCTGTGTTTTTTAATGACAATATATGAATTTAAATCCTGTTTGACTCATCACCTCTCTCCTCTTTCTACCCAGTTCAGGGTAAACCCAGCCCAGATAAATGTATATTGCTTTCTTTGTCAGAACATTTTGCTTTGCTGGTGTGACAGCCTGGGTCCGTAGCTCATTTGCAGACCCTACCAAACAGGCCACCTCACACCGTGAGACTGATTTCAGGAAGCTGAATATATATGTGTTTGAAGCTCAGTTAGCCTGCACCATTGATGACAACCAAAACCTGCAAAGAATCCTTTGATTCTCAAAAAGCTCATGTAGCACACAGTCATACAGATCTGGTCTTGAATTATTCCTGCTGTTTTCGTTTATTCAGTGGCTTATTCCCAGCTAAGCGAATCCCTCCTGGATGGTGCTGTGAGAGCAAGATGAGCTCAGCCTTCGGTGCAGCCCTGAGCTTCCTGGTGCAGCCCCTGATCTTCCCAGTTTAGCCTCACATGGCTAATACTGGCTGAGGTGACACTGATAATCTCTTGCTTTCACAGTTTGCTTCATTTGGAGACTCTCTGGAATTTCAAATTATCCTCATCAAATCAAACTAGTAATGGGTCATAATGATGCAAACACCTTTGCTGCCCCATGGGCAGGTGTGGCCCGGCTGGCTGAGGATACCTGACATACTGACCAGCAGTGGGTCAAGCTCTGGGATAAAACTATTGCAGGTGGGTTTTCCATATACCCCACAGCAGCTCTGCCTGCCAAAGGGGTAATCACAGAACTGGGTTAATTAAGAAAGGGCATGAGTGACATGGAATTGCAGAGGCTAATTGAAAAAGCTCTGTGTTGTGAACACATCTACAATTGAATAAAACCAGTTGTAAAACAAAAACAGAGGGTTATCAGGACAAAGCCAACATTAACTCTGGCATCAGTAATTGACTGCGGCAGCAAACATTAGATATTCAAATAAAAAGTGGGTGGTTGAGCAAATGAAAAGAATGGGAGTCTGTGAATATGAGCTCCCCAAAACAATATAGAACTGTTGGACAACTAAAAAATATTTTTTTATTATCTACCAACATGGCCACTAGATGCCTTCAAAAAGATCTAAACAGAAATTAAACAAGCCACCTTCTGTTGATGGCACACAGACTGCTACTACTCAAGAAATGAATGATAACCTAACCCCTAGAGATCAATAGAAAGAAGCCAAGAATTTCTAAATGAGTTTTTCACTCCTCCTTAGCAGAAATCAGAAGAAAGATCATAGCAGGTTAATTCTAATTTAGCAAACTACTTTTGAGAAACTTGGCATAAGGAACTGAGCCAGAAGAAAAAATATCTAACAAAGAAGACAATTACATAAAAAAATCCAATTATCACAATTAGCTAGTTATACTGATTGGTCTATTATAAAATATTCTGTGCAGAGCTGTATTTCCAGGGGAACTGGATGTGAGACTGTGTAGGAGTGCTGAAAATTATTTCATGGGTTAGATTTTTGTAATGAGGTAAACAACACACAATTACACAGTGTTGCATATTGGGTTATTCTTCTGGGACTAATCTGGCTCTCATGACAGCAGTGGCAGTTTGATCAAACCTTTAAAAGAGAAGCACATAGCTGCATTTATACTCTTCCTTTCAATTAAGAATAAAACCAACCGTAGTACTAGACCCAAGGAACAACAATAAAAACATAAATCTATGATTACAACCCATAATCTTACATATGATCGTAAAGATCTCTATTTATTTTAGTTATAATTGCTATTAATTAGCAGAATTCCCTATATCTCTTTTCTTTTCTATTATTTTTTTGTCTGCAAAGCATCCAAGTTATACAAAAGAGTATGCTCCTACAGGCTAACCACTTTCTAAAAGCCTGAAGATGTTGGGTTATTTCCACTAATTTTGGCCCTGCGACCTCAAATTCAGCTGATTGTCCCCTGGAAAGCCAATCTTTCTCCACCTCTTACCCAGAACAGTACAGACAAAACAAATTGGAGCTGCTGGATGCTGTGAACTGAGTCTTAAAACAGAAAATGTACAACTAAGACATTATGAATGTACAGCACACTGGCAATTTACTTCCTTTCATTACAGCTGGTATTTTTTGAATACATAATGCACATCTTTCCCTATCTCTTTTGATTGCTTTGTTCTTTACCTGCAGAGCACATCTGTGCTGTTTAATACACTTCTAATACTGCTTGCAGATTTCTGCCACCTCCCTTCTCTTTACCATTCAAACACATCATGCTCCACTCAAACCTACAGTATGTGCCTTTTCAGCCTCCCATCCTTGTTTAGTACCTTGTTGAAGTAGAGTGAGGAGCCAGATGAGATGACCCCACAGCCTTCTTCAGGCTTGACAACCTCACCCCCAATAATTTCCTGCCACTCTGTCTTCAGGGTATCTGGGTTCTCAAAATCTGACATGATGGTTGAAGAAAGGGGATTTTCAGGCTGACATTCAGTACCCCGAAAACTTGAGTCACACCTGGAAGGAAGCATAAATGTAACAAGCTTTTAAAGACTTTATTCGACACTGACAATTAGTTAAGGGGATGCAGTGACCTTTTAAAATTGGATGTGAAATAACAAACCATTCTGGGAGTGGAATTTTGGATCATGGAAGCAAACCAGAATAATCAGAAAAAGGAAAAAAAAACCCTCTATTTTATTTCTAAAAAAACCCCTGTGGTTTCCAGAAAGTTTGATGCTGGCAGGCAGTAGTCTGTGCCCCTGGTATTGCGCCCATACTGACAGCAGCTGCCAAGCAGAGCTGAGCTGATCCGTGGCATCCCTCTGACCCGGCAAAGCAGCTCCAGCATTGAGTCTGTCCCTGGGTCCTTGTGCAAAGGATTGGAGAGACCACCAGGACACCTGCAGCAGGGCAGCCCTGTGCCACTGAAAGCTCTTCCAGTGCTTGGATCTGCCAAGGATAAGGGTTCTTGGACAGACTGGTGTAGAGCAACTGGGTGTTAATGTTGCTTGAATGGTCTAACCCCCCCATAGTGCTTTTATCTTTTAATGTTTAATCTAAAAATAAGAACAACAAACAAGAAAAGTATGGAAAATAATAGGACACCTGAAGTATCCGGAGACCTTTATTACGAGGGACTCACTTATACCTGCAAACACCGTGGTCGCACCAGCCGTGCCCACTGCACATGTTGGGACACTGCTGTCCAATGTAGATGTTGTCCAAGGCCCACTCATCTTGGGCTGTGTAGTAGGACTGACTCCAGCGGAAACGTGTGGCACTGGACCTTAAAACCAAGAAAAAAGCTTTAATTTGTGATCCCCTAGAGAACTGCAGGAAAAAAGACAAAAATGTAACTAAAAAAAAATAAAGTTGATGCCACAATCACAGCCCAGGCTACAAAGGGCAGCAGAACCAAAGACAGACTTCTGCAAATTAACTTTCTAGATCATGCCACTTGCTGCACTTTCCAGTCACTGATGACATTTCTGAGCAAGGCTACAGAGGTGTTACAGGGATTTTGAGCATTATTTGAAGGTAAGCCTCACAATGAACAGTACTGGATTTTTATTGAGTGCTGTTGTGTGATGGCTGCAATACTAGAAAGGTGGATCTAGGGCATGACTGTTTTTTTATATTTTTGATTACAGTTAACAGGTCATAAGTTGTGTAAACAGGTTTCTCTGATATTTATTATTTAATCAATTATTAGAGCTTTCGAGCATAAGCATTTCTCCCCATTGAATACCATCTATTTCCATTCAACAATAGTGGAGTGGTTTTTCTTGGATATAAAAAATTCTTTTTGCCAGCATGATTCTAAATTTGACTTAGTTCACATATCACTGGTGACAATGAGATCGCAGGTTTTTGACCAAGATCCTCTTTCACAGCACCTATTTTTTTCCACACTGCAAATAGCTTGCTCCTGGACAACTCAAAATCTGTAACACCCAAGGTCTGTGGTGGGGAATCACTAAAACTTCTTACCTAACTAAACTCTGGATACTTTTAATATTCTTCAAGCATAAAACCTCGTTATAGTTTCTTCTTTCTAGTTAAATAGTTTATCTTCAACAGCTTATTTTCCTTTACTATAGTGAAGTCAAGCAATATTATCCATTAAAAATTCTTGCTGTTGGCCCTCTAGGAGATTGTCTAGTGTGACACTGAAATTTTCCACAGGAGTGACTCCTGTCAGCCAAACCCAACCTGACACCCAACACCCTCAAAAACCAAGGCTGGAGAAGAAACTGAATCATAAGAAAAGCATTTTTTGTCATCATCAAGCCTTTCCAAGCTACCCTGCCAAACTGCACATCCAACAGGTTACAGATGTTGGCTAGTGGCCACTTCCAGATGGCGGATGCAGAGACTCTCCACTTGATGCTTGTGCCAGAAAGAGACTAAAAAAAAGATATTGCATGTGAAATGAAACAAAGATGAGAAATCATTCATCGTGACAGAGCAAAAGGGGCTGTTCTGGCTGCACGATGGGTCTGGGAAAAAAGGGGTGGTGGTGGTAATGTGACAGCTGAGGCTGCATTGCAGAGCTGTGGAGGGGTAGCACAGAGAAAGCAAGGCTGACTGAGAATTATAAAATCAGATTTTGAATTCGGACAGGCCTGTGTCTGGCCAAGGGCTGGCTGGGGGAGCTGAGGATGAGAAGCAGGTGGTTCCTATACGAAGCTTCTTTTGTAGCTTGTTTCTGAGCCATATGGTTACGTTTTAATGGCACAGTGTAGAATGCTGTTACTCTAATTTAAGATGAAAAGCCCTTTCCCCACCCCCAATAATTTATGTAGACTAAGACTTACTAAAATGAATATTGTAAAGGTGGCTGAGCCACCTGCTTGCACGTATGGAAGTGAAAAAGCAGATAGAGCAGGCCTGGGCAGATAAAATAGACACCATGGCAGAGCAATTAGCCATTCAGTCACATGCTAGAAGTTTAGTACATGTGTGGAGAAATTTTTAAAATACCAGTTTTGAACTGCTTTAAGAAAAACAAGTGAAGCTGCCCTAGGGTTCAATTTTTAATGGAAATGATCCTTGTTGTCTGTTCTAAGTATCCGTTTGATATCACAAATACTGTAAGCATTTTTACAGCACAGCGTTAATCTGCAGGGGCAGATATGCTGATTAAATAATCCCTCAGGATATAATGTATTGATGGGCTACATTACAAGAGCTATGAATTATCCATTAGAAGTGCACAGTGTTAGTAATCTGCACATGAAGGGCTTCCTAGGCTTGTGAAGGCACAATGGACAGTCAATATTCAGCACAATTATTTACTCTTTTTGGAGTGCTCTGAAGGCAGCACATCACCTCTGTGGTGAGGTTCATGTTTGCTACAGAGTTTGAATGGCACCACAGAGAGCCCTGACAGAGGCTGTAGGCTCTGGAAAAGAGCAAGCTGTGCAATGTGGGCTGAGGAAAATAACAACAGTGAAACCAAAGAATGGTGTTAGGGTAGGCAAGCACACACCCCATGAACTCTCAGCACAATCAAATGGTGTCCTGTTTTTTCCCCAGGTAACAGGAAGGAGAGTGCTGTGGCTGGGCATCTCCAGTTCTTCATCAGAGATGGTGTATGGGTTGAGGTGGGGTGTGAGACCCTGCAGCCCAGAGGTATTTACAGCAAAGTGGGGGAGATTTACAGTGTTACGTGCCATGGACGTCTCTTGATGCCCAACAAGTGATGGTGTCCCCTAAACACAGCTCCTGGTGCTGTGAGGGTTGGCATTGATGGCATTGCCTTGGCTGCTCTCTGGGCACTGCAGGGTGGCTGTGCAGGTGCAACACAGCTGGTTTTGGGGCACAAGGCTCACACCCCAGCTACACAAACAGTGGTGAGAGCCCAGCCCCGTGTGGTGACAGAGAACACCTCTGTGCCCAGGGGAGCATCACCCCTGGAGCCCCACCGAGAAGATCCCTGTGCCGCTCCACTTTGGGGCTGTTCCCAGGGCTGTTCCCGCACTGCGAGGCACAGAGCTCACACCAGGACCAACAGCCCTCGCTGGGGCTTGTGTGGGTTCCACCTGAGCAAAGTGTACCTCCGGAGGTCCCATCCTCCCGTTCCTGCCACCCTGCCAGGTGCAGAGCTGCGGCTGCTCCATCCTCCTCCTCGGGTTCCAGATGTTGGCTGTACGTCAAGCCAAGGGTGCGCTCTGCTCCACTTGTTAGAAGTTCCCCCAGATAAACGCAGCGATTGCAGGAGGTTTGTTTCTCTCATTTAAGGGGAGGGGAGGAAGGCAGGAGGCTCATTATCTCCTGGAGATGAACATGTGCCCGCAGCGGAGGTGCGACAGCTGGGGACCGTCCCCGGGGAGCCACATCCCAGCGGGCAGGGGTTATTTTTATCTGGGGACAGAAAGCTTTGCTCCGGGGCCAGCTCCTGCACCGCGGGAAGCCCGTGGTCCCCGAGCTGATGCGGGCAAGCGGCTGCCCTCGCCTCCCCATCCCCTCCCTGCCAGGGCGCCCCTGCAAAGCGATGCCACCGCCACAGGGCTGTGGGCAGCGAAATGATCTCAGGGATCCGGATCCCTCCCAGGGTGAGGGATAATGTGTGTCAGGCTGAATTGGCAACCGCAAAGCAGCGCCGCTGAAAAGCCAGTCCCGCTCACTGCTTTTGAAAGCTTTCCAAGGCTGCTCTGCACCTCAAGGTAACAACAGCTTAAGAGGATTATGCTGTTAAAAATGGTAATCAACAATTTAAAAAAGCCATGTTAATTAAGAGAAGAGAATAAGGAGATGAGTGTCAGCTGCATTCTCAGTGATAAAATACTGGTTTTCTGGGCAGCCACCATTTGGACACCTATTGATATGGGAAGTGCTACACTGAGGAGTAATGTAAGCATTTCTTACAAGCAAAATAAAACTCCCCAGTTCCTCATATTTTCTCCTTTTTTTTTTTTTAAATGCTACTAGAAGGCAGTCTGGCTTTCTGATGACATTATATCTAAGTCAGGTTGATGTCAAATAAAAGTCATTGTTGTTGTGTGACATTTTACATAAGCCCAAGGAAATCATGTCCCAGGAGTACTGCAAGTGAAATGATGTTCTTTCTGTTATAAAATTTTTCAGATGTCTGAGTTAAAATAAAATCATTGCCTTCCCTCCTGATATTAAAAGCCCTAACGATCTAATGCAAATTTGTGGCTGATAAAATTATATTTGCTACCTTCTGAGTTACCATAATTACATTTACCCAATTATCCTGAAGCTCTCATTCAGTCATTAGGTGTTGATTTGTTTATGAAGTCAGCAACTGACAGCTGCTTGTATCTCATTAAGGCCTGTTCATATGTAAATGCCTCCCATAAAACTGAAATTAATTTTCATCAGTGTTAGAAATGTTCAGTTCAAGTACAATACAATTTCATTGAGCAGGTGCATACATTTAATTTCTTCAATACAAGTCTCACTCTTGCAGCAGATTTCCTAACATCCCAAAGCTCAGATAACACAGGGACCTTGCAAAATCATGTTTGCCAGATGCAGAACATCTACAGATGTGGTGAAATACCCGCACACCCAGAAAGTTTTACAAGGGAAATAGGTGCTGTCAATGAACTATTTGCAGCTGCAACAGCACAGTGCCACAGCCTGACACTGCCCATTCCCCCAAGGTGCAAACCCTCAGCTTAGAGCTGTGCGGGCAGGGATAAAAGCTCCAGCAACCAGAGCAGGGCTGTGCAGGTGTGTCAGGGCACGCTGAGGCTACCAAGGGCTGGAGCAAGGCTAAGGAGACATTCCTGAATCCTTGCCTGATTTGTTTTCCTGTGCAGTAAGCACAGGGCTGGCTATGTATTTGGCAGCCTTTGTCTTGAGGGGTTGAGACAAAAGGAAGGCCCCCAAAGCACCCTTCTCCTCACCTCAGTTCTGGGAAGGCAGCAGACCTGGCTCTCCCTTTCTGCACTGTTCTTCCTGGCCATTACTAAGAATTTGCCCATGGCTTGTTGTTGCCGTGCAGTACCAGTGGGGAAGGGATAGGAGAGGGAGGGAGGGTGTCCCAAAGGAGAGCCCTAGGGAGCACATTCACTACCAGCCACCTGGCAGGATGCCCTCCGTGTGGCTGGGCTGGCAGGGAAGAGCTGCACATCAGATGTTCACCAGTAAGGCCCAGGTTTTGGAAAGGCAGGAACTTGCCCTCTGCTAATAAGCGTGCTTTAAAAATGCACAAAGAAATCCCTTCCCAATCTCAACCCAAAGGAAATGCTGAGCCCTCAGCCTGCTTCTTGCCAGTGGAAAGGAGGGCTAAAAAGGGGGCAAAGTGACTGAGATGCATCTGGTGTGTCAGATTGATTTCAGTGGGGAACACATAGCCAATCTTCCTCTTCACCCTGATAACACCATAGCACAACACAACACAGAAAATGTGTTCTGTGGAGAGCAAAGAAATGTTCAGTGGTAATTTGTACCTTAATTACAAACAAAACTCTGCTAACAGACAGGAATCCCTTCAGATGAAAGATAGAGTGTGAAATATTTATGATTTGTGTGCAGCATAAAACAGGAACCCAGCTATTACTTCATTGTAATTTCTCCCCCCAGTCTCCTAAATTAAAATGAAATTCTTTGCTTCTGTCACCTCATATGCTGAGAAAAATTAGTAGATCCTAAAGAAAAAAAGGCTCACAACATTGGCATTACTATCAAATACATAACATATAATAACAACTTTGAGTACATTATATATCTTACAAATAAATTTAAGAATAACAACATATTTTAGAGTGTAACCTGAAAAATTGTAGACACTCTTTAAACACCTAAGTGCCTATGTGACCCACAAATATTGCAACTGGTGGCACATAATGGCATGTAAGATTTAGTACATTATAATCTAAGTACAATGCAGTTATTTGTAGACTTACTTGTGCTATTTGGTATAATCTAATCTGATATGTTTTAAGGATTCAATATTTGCCCTTGGTGTTTTACCTGGAAATAGGAAATTCTGAATAGTGGCTGTACAGTAAAAATGGCCAGTGTGTTGAAAGAAGGTATCATTGTGGTGTGATTGATGGAAATAGGTTGCATTAAGGCCATGGAGAGTGCAAAAAAATAATGACGAGGGATGTGGAAATACAATGATAACTTAATCTGAGCAAGCTCTCATTGCAATTGCTATGATGGATTCAGGTCAAGCATAAGCAAAATGTAACTCTAATTGGAATAATTAAATTCTCAAATGAAGAAAGCCCTGAAGATTATTGGGATTTATGACAACTTTTTATTTGTATGTTACAATAAAGATTTTAAAAGAAACAATGAAAGAAATCATCTGGTTAATAAATAAAAATTTTAGGGCAGGGAAACCAAGTTGGATTAAAATAGGATGAATAGGGTGAGGCATTCTGCTAATTTTTGTAGAAGAAAATGTTATTTTTTAAGACGTGCTATAAAAAGAAACAAGAGTTAAAAAATTCCCAGAAATGAATCATTCGTTATTGTTTATATAAGGCTTTGATCTGAAGATGTAAACAATAAGGAATGTGCAAAATAAAAACTAACAATCCAAATAAAGCCTTCCTCCAATGGGGCATTTATAGACAAGCACCACTATTTTTGAAAAGGTCTGAACTTTATTAGGAGTCAGAATATGTACTAAAGCAATCCTAAACAATAGTTTCTGTTGACTTCACCAACATTTCACTCTCTGATTATGTAAGGAATGCATTTTTATGTTAAATGCCTGCAACTGGGTCAGCACTGACTACCCACCTACTGGCTGGAGCATGAACCGACAGAGGATTTGATCTCTGTCATAGCAATTTAAAAGCAGATTAACTATCTACAACCCCAAAAAGAGTTTAAAGAGAAGAAATAAATGCTCACCAGGTCTTCTGTGGTAAAAGAACAGTGATTCTTCTCCACTGAGTAAATTCGCTGGAGTGGTAAATGCTTGCTGATGTAAACTCCTGACAGCTCGGCATACTGGGAAGACATTCCTTAAAATAAAATATTTCAAAACTAGATTTAATGTTAAGGAATAATCAGAAACGGAAAAGTTAAATATTTGCAGAAACAGAAGCTTGTCTGGGTCCAGATGCTGAAATGAAATACCCAGAAGCAGAAAAATCCTGGCATGATGCAAGAAATTTCTCAGAAAACTAGTAGCACAATTAAGGATGGAAAAAAGCCATGTGGTTCTATTTCAGAGCTTAACATTAGTGACCAGTAATCTTTTGCTTTCCTCCATGAGGGTGTGTAGCTCGGGGGTTTTTGACTATTTTCACCCCAACATCTAGCACAGAGTGTGAAGTGAGCCTACAAGACCACTGTGGAGTAAGTCTATGAAAGTGACCTCTGGACCTCCAGAACATTATGGCAGAACATAAAGACCTGTCTGTGAGCCTTGTCTCGGCATGCTGGCTGTCCCCACACTCTCCATCTGCAGCGGGGAGCAGCAGTAGGAACAGACAGAGCCACACCAGGGTGCTCAAACACAGCTTACTGGAGCTGCACCCCTAGGCCCTCCCAAGCTCTGCAGTTGTGTTTCCTCTGACGCCTACAGTAAGTGGTGTAAATACCCCCTTCCTGCTCTTATGATTATTTTTGCATTTAACTCGGATTATTAGTGAGATCTGTTCATCAAATTTTCTTTTTTCTGTCCAGAAAATATGATCATTATCACATCTTTTTAATACTAAATATAAATGAAGTCCATTATCCCAGTTTTTTCTAGAACTGCCCTTTCCATGTTACTTTATTTCTTCTGCTATTTTCCATTCATTTTTATATATGTATATATTGCCAGAATAGCACCCAAAACCTTGGTGCTATGGTTTTGATGAGGTATTAATAAAGTGCTTGAAAGTTACTGCCAACCTGCATGATCCTGTTCTAGCTACCCACTCGGAGAGTTCCCTTCTGCCACTTAGTGCCCCATCACACCTTCTCTTGACCATTCCCATATGCCCAAGAGCCTTTTGCTGTTCACTGCTGTGCTCACCCCCATGAGGGGTA
The DNA here is from genome assembly GCA_013396655.1 of Campylorhamphus procurvoides. Classification (NCBI taxonomy): domain Eukaryota; kingdom Metazoa; phylum Chordata; class Aves; order Passeriformes; family Dendrocolaptidae; genus Campylorhamphus; species Campylorhamphus procurvoides. Next base: position 89,607 of record WBMV01002078.1, read on the forward strand.
TCAGGTAAGAGGGGCACAGACACCTGCTTATGCAAGTAGCCCACTTTGACTGCTCTGAAACTAATAATAAAGCAGTGATTCTCTACAGCAGCTATGGCAATTAAGGATATTTATACAGTTAAATTATACACTAATGGTTATATACTAAATATGATCAAGGGCAGAATATATTATTTTACAGAGAAATTTATTGCTCAGATATTTTGGAGTATTAAATGAAGATCTGAGACCTTATTTTGTTTTGTTGGATTTTGTTTTGTTGGGGGTTTCTTTTAGTAAATTTTCTAAAGGCTTATTTTCCTTTCCAGCAATTTTCAAACACTTTTCATTGATTCATCTGCCCTAAAAGATCATACAAAACAGGATCTGATCAGTGCTTGTGAAGCTGACAAAACTTTCAAACATTTTAATTAATTAGTGTTTTGTTTATTTGCCAGATTTTGTCCTTGAAATATACTACAAATATTCTTTTATCACAGCTACATGGGTGGTGTGAGAAAAACGATTTGACTGCAAGTTCTTCTCTCTGAACTCAGCTCCGCTGATTGAGGGAAGGAGCACTAAAATCTGAAGGCAACTAATCTTTCATTGATGCCAAGTACAAACTCCAAACACCCACCACTGGGAGCTATTCTTGGGACACCACAACGATGCCTGCTAGGTATAAAAGACATGAACAGCATTTGAAATACAGGATTTATAGCTTTCCTCTGAATTCTGCTTAAGGTAAGAAACCATTACTTAGATTTGCAAAGTTTAAAAATTAATTTATTACCATTTCTCTATTCTGCCCACAAAAGTAAATGTGGCAAAACACAAAATGGCAAAGGGCAACCAGGCAAAGCTTTAATTGCTCTTAGAAGATGTGGAACTTGACATGCAAATCCTTCTGTGAGCCTGCAGAGCAGGCAGTGAAAGACACTACGACAAGTTCTCTGACACCCTCTGAACCTGCTCAGAGGCAGCCAAAGGACCTTGGTTAGTTCATCCTGAGGCCAGGGAAGCCCAGCTTTTTATTTAAGAGGGAAACTAAAAGCACAAATTATGGCCAAATGCGCTACTCATATTTGTGTGAGACAGGGCTGAGCCACACGGGGAAACAGCAGCCAACACTGCTCTTTGCACTTCCAGCAGAGTGGGGAAAACAGCCGGTCATTATGGCCCTGGACTGTGTTTGAACCAGGGATGGGAGATGAAAGTCTCTACATTACAATCCCCTGAAGGAATGCGCTTGCCATTTACGAAATGGCTGCGCACAAGGGCAGAAAGAATTTCTATCCATTTAAATTCCAGGAAGCAGTACACACATTTTGCTTGGAAAAACAAAGCAATAACACAGGAAAGATCTCAGCCATTACCCTGTAGCTCTGTCTAACTGTGCCCCAGCTCTTTTCTCAGCCTTGGTCTGTTCCTGTCACAATTTTGTATTTCAGGCTTTCAAATACCTTTCTTCCAAATATTATGAAGAACAGTTTAAATACCACTATTGGTAATTTTCACTGATTCCAACTGAGAATTTCTTTACTGAAAGGTGATAAAGGACAACATCTTTCTCTGTTCAATGCCAAAAGTGTATTTTAGATGATCTTAGCATAAGCAGAGTTTATGGAAGACCAAAGTCCTCGCTGCCAGCCTCACCTCCTGAACGAGATGCCATGTGAGGCCATGGTTGGTGGAGTACTCCAGTTTCACCTGGTTGTCCATATGAGGAGTAAACGCCTGACCACAGCCCATCACCAAGTTGAACTGTATCATATACGAAGCTCCAATCTGCATGGACTGGGTCTCCACGTAGCGCATGCTAGAAGCTAACTTTGAATCTCCTGTAAAACTGAGAGATGTAAGGAAAGAGTCAGGATCTATCCACAAAATAAGCATTATGAATGGTTCTGGACTAAATGCAGGGATGCTTCTTCCTGTGTTCTGTAGATTGGCATGTGGGATGAGACCATGCACAGAAGAATCTTTCTGTTGGTACTTGTGCCAATTACCAGGAGGGCCTTGATGTATCCCAGAATGTGAAACACTGAATTATTCTGTTAGTACTTACTATATGCTCTCTGTATTAAGGATCAACTTAGGATCAAGCAAAGAGCAACATAAGGAAAAAACAACATAAAGAGAGTTCATTCCCCAGGAGTGTCCATTGCCTAAGGTCATGCCACAGTAAGAGCTGTAAATTCATTCTAATACTGGACAGTAAAGAGACACTGGATCTAGTTTAAAATATTCTTTTTACATAGACTTTTCATTCAATTGATTTTCAAGTGATCCTATATGTAATGCATTCACTGACTTTTGAGTGTGACTCAGAATTAATATCTTTTATCTTCAGCTTCTTTTCTCTAGGATGTAATGATATAAGAGTTATATTATCCAGTGAATTGAAGAACAATAGTAATGTTTGAAACACACATATACACGTATATATTACAAGGTACCTAGTTATCACATACATAGTAACACAATACATAATCAAAAATTACATCTTTTTTTATTTCATTTTAAAGGCAGGTTTTTCTTCTGTGCACTTTTCAAAATAAAAAAACCCCAACCAACCAAAATCAAAACCCAAGAGAGGCATAAGGAGGAAGTAGTAACAACTTAAACTTTGAATTCTGCACTAGCCTTTAAAACATAGCATTTTTATGAAAGTTCACATAGAATGAAAATTGCCTCCCTCTCCTTAGTCTGAGATGTTTACTTAGTGTCTTCAGAAGTACTGTAGTCCTTTCAGTTTCAATATTTTCTAAGACTATTCTTAAATGTGAATCATCTAGGATAGGGATTGGCGCTTTTTAAAGAAAATCACTGCAAATCATCATGCAAAAAAAAAAAAGCTATATTCAGTACAGGGGGGTTGAAGGGATNAAGTACTGTAGTCCTTTCAGTTTCAATATTTTCTAAGACTATTCTTAAATGTGAATCATCTAGGATAGGGATTGGCGCTTTTTAAAGAAAATCACTGCAAATCATCATGCAAAAAAAAAAAAGCTATATTCAGTACAGTGGTGATGAAGAGATTAATCTAGTTCAGGGTTGCTCTTATGACTGAAAAAGCTACAGTTTATCATCTTAAATAAGAAATCCTAATCTTTAAATTCAGTACAATAGAACACTCCTGTAAAATTCAAGGTCATGACAAAGTGAATGTGTGGACATGGAATACAAGTCAGAGTCACTTAGCACTCTTTTAAATTAATTCACTGACCCACGCTGTTTTCTATAGAGTCCTTTCCAGAGTGCACTTAAGCCATGAATGTCAGCATCCTGCCTTAAAGCTTTAGAAGAAATCATTGAAAGCTGACATTAGTTTTGCCATTATCAAACTGCCATCATTTGGCACAAGTTAAGATGCAGGCTGCCTTCTGCTCTCTGACCTTACTGTCTGTGAAGATGGCCCAACTCATGACACCTTATGAAACTACCCAGTCTTTATTGATCAGCACCCTGAACCGACTGTGAATGGAGACTCCTTTCACTGCAAGGCTCTGTCATGGACAACTGAGCCAGAAGGCAGTAAGTTGTCTTGGAAAACTGTGTTTGAACTCTTTGCTTTTTCAGTTGGTGTTGTCAGTGTTTTTCTTCTCAATGGGAAGGATAATTTTAAGTTGAGCAAAGAAAATAATGTACACTCAGCAGCAGCCCAGCTGACAACCTGTGGTTTGTGGCTTCATGGTTAGAACTGAATGCACCTCAGAGGAATTTGTGTGGATAATGCCTGAATTTATTTTTCTTAACAAACTTTATCTTGTACTTTTCAAAATTACAAAAATCCACAAATTTAAAAGTTAAAGCTGATTTGGTCTGACATAGTTTTAATTCCTACAAAGCAGCTTGAAATGTCATGGCTGATGTGGGAAAGCACAGTTTTACTGAAGCCCTCTTGGGAAATCTGTGCCAATACAACCAGGCTCTTCAGGCATCAAGCAGCCACGTGCAGTGTAATCAGCTGAAAGTTACATGTGGCAATGCTTTGGAAAATGGTTTGGCATTGCACACATAAACCTGGACACAACACAACATGGTTACCTAAAGCTCATCTGAATACAGTAAAGGTGTTGAAACTAAAGTCTGATGAAGCATCTCCCAGGACCTGTCTTCCCACAGTAAGAGAAGGTAAATGAAGGACTGGTACTTAGCATAAGGACAAAGAATTAAATGTTACATCTTTCCCTTGTCTTCACAAAAATTCTCTCTGATCAGTATTAGTAATGTAAAATGAGAAAAAAACCCCTCAAACTCTAATCTTTTCTTTCTAGTGGCATTCAGGTCATGATTAAAACATTTTAAGTTAAGTATTCATTTCAATTTAATAACTTAGCTGTTTGATATTGTACATAATATATTAAGTACGCATGGTTAAAAAGTCAAACCAGCTCTTTAAAATGGATATTAAAGAAATACAAGAAAGGAAGGTAGTGTTGAGATGAAGACAATCTGTGATGCTCTCTAAGAAGTCTTTTAAGGCAAGGAAATCACATTATGGGTTCACAAAGTCCTTTATCATCCACAAATTGCCTCCAGGTGGACATGAGTAGCATTAAAGGTGGGGGCTGCACCTTACTTGCCACTTCTTTGCTCTCCACATCTCTCATGTACATGGTTAGGAGTATGCTCTTCTGGAATACCAAATATTTTCTTTGTTCTGGGAGCCACACAGCTGGAATACATTTCCAGATTTTGTAAAAGATGAAGTAATGTCCCTGGCGTAACAATAATTAACTAAAAAATCTTCAGAAATGAGAAAGCAGAGGCTTCATTTTTGTATAAATATGTTGCTGTGAGTTGGTTTCTGGCACGTATATAATTAGACCTGCAGAGGCACAGGAACACAATACCCATAGGTGCCCTCAGAACAATCGCTCTCCCTCCAAGCACTGCCAGCTAATTGGGACTTCTGGGAATGGTATCACAGTCAATGTCAGCCAACCTGCATTGCTCCAAACTGCTCTGAGATCCCCCGAGTTACCACATTTCCAAGGCCGGTACTTTTAGGAATACTGAAAAGCCACTCGGATGCTTGTTGTGTAAAGCTGCATTGACCGAAAATATTGACATGTTGGCCAAACATTTGCACCAGCCTGAGCTTTGCTTCCATCAAAGGCAGGAGATATTTCCATCTTTTTACATCAAATCATACCTACTTTGCTAAATAATTCCTAAGTGTATTAACTTAATTAATATAATTAAGTTGATTACCTGAAAGAAACTTTCTGCATATTACAGAGTAACAATTGATCTAAAAGACGGAACTTTTAAACACAATGTTTAAAATGATCAAGCTGATGTGCGCCCTCTGTATTACATTGCTCCATAAAGATAGTTCATGATGTGGCAGATTTACAGCCTTTCCTCAGGGTTCTCCAGGGACAGTGGCACACTCTATCATTCACTACATTGAGTTAAATCACAATGTTGTAATCTGACTGAAGACAATTTATTTGTATAAAGCTAATTTCTTTGTGCCCAGATGAATATATATATATATATCTGTATGTGTGTTTATGCACATATATATATGTAGTGTTAGCATCCTTATCAATACTTAAATGCATTTCAGCAAGTGGCTGTAAACAGTCTGTAACACTCCACAGGCATTTGGTTCAAGACTTTGCTGGGATATGAGCATTTTGGAGAAGTGATGAATTAACATACATCATCAAACACTTAATTTTAAAAGTGTTCTGGAGTCCTTTCAGTATAATCAATGCATTTGCTTTTACACTTCAGTATAACCATTACACTTTTTTAAGTAATAAGGTCTAAGATCCAATCTGAAACCAAATGTTGATGATAACAATCAAATGAAGTGACTGCTCCAGACATAGACCATTAAAAGAACTCAAAAATCACCCTTGCTCAAAAGATATGTATATCAACAAACTTCTCTTTTTTAAATGAAGCCAGATATGGAAAACAACAATCTTCCTCTTAAAAAAAAATAAAATTAAAATTCCCCCTCCAATTTTAAGGATAAATGTTTCAGGTTTACAGATTCTGAAGCAGAAATGGGGACCTAACAGGCAATTAAAGACAATTCAGTGAAAATGGGCCTGGGGATGACACCCTGTAAAATGATTTATAACATATTTCCCACAGTTGTACTAATGAAAAAGCTGTTGTCATACTTTTCTCAAGAGAATGGTGTCAGTGCTACTACTGCATGCTCTGCTCATAGAAACTCATGAGTTAGAAAATGAGAACCAAATGGACTCACAGCTGGGAAAAACCAACAATAATTAATTTAACTAGCAACCATTTGTAGAGACTTTGTGTAAGTTTAAAAATTTCCCTTGAGAGAAACAAGGTCAGTGAAGGATGGAGTTCATGTCTTCCAGTGATAATGAAAAACACATATATAAATAGTGAGGAAATACTGCAAAGGCTTTGATTCTTTATTTGATGCTTTGAAAGTGCAACATTTCTACTATTACTGAGCACTACAAATCTTAGTCAATATATGAGATACAGAATTTAGCTTAGTGTTTATTATTTTGATTCTGATTTAGATTCATAGGAGGAAAATAGAGTAACCCCTGCTATCTTAAATAATCTTCCCTCCTCCCCAAGATAAGCTAGTCTTAAAAGAGGAGAGGGAAAACAATGTCATAAAAGGGCTTTCATTCCAACTCTTTGATGAGGAAGATGCAAACAGTTTGAGCCCTAACATGTTGTTTCATTTTAATGAGCAGCGAGTACCTTCCTTGTCCTTATTAAAGTGGTTAATGGTGCTTCTACTGCCTCATTATCAGCGCTAGAACACATTCGGTGTTGTTCCTACTGCTAAGCCAACTCCTTTTAGTTTGACAGATGATCAGAAAGTCAAATCAGATTGCTCAGAGATACTTGTTAATAAAATTCCAGCAGTGTTTCTCTGGGTGTCCATGGGGACACAAAAACAATTTATATTTTCTTGAGGTTTTCTATAATTACTGTGATTCTACTTTCTCCAAAGAAATGTTTCTATGCCAATTAAAACTATACTGGGTCTATAGGTTGATTAAACTAGCATGAAACTGTTATTTGGTTTTAATGAAAACACAGATTTTAAACTGAGCTTCCCTTGTATTAATTCCAAATATTACACTTGTGTGCTCCCGAATTTTATTTTTGTGAAGCATGTTAATGTTTTCCTGAAAATGCTTATTTTTGTGGGATACTAACAGATTTTTTTCTTTGTTTTTCACTTCTTTTGCTTTTCTTGCCTTTATTTTCTTTGGGGAAGGTGATGTTTTCTTTCTTTTGTTTCTAAATACATAGCACATTCTAGGCCCAATTGCAATACGTCATAATGCTGACCAGAGTTTAAATAGCTAAATGGATATAATACCAGACAAAATAACTACAAATGGCTAATGTTTTTCTACCCACAGTCTGTTGCCTTTCCTATCTGGACTGTAATCTAATGGCTATATACACAGATCTAAACATTACTTAGAAAATATTCAGAGTCTGTACTTAAGAGATTATTTCATTACCTGCTTACCCATATTAACCTGACTGGATTTTAAGTGAAGATTATGAAAAATTTCTAATTTTTTTTCCCATTAGGATGTTCTTTAAATATTTTGTGGGGAAATAATACTACATTCAATGTTCCCATCAAACATAAGTCTCTGTGCAATGGGGTGTAAAAACTTACTGCTAATTGCAATTAGATTAGCAACCGTTTTTTTGTCCATAATGTGAGGATGAGACACAATTACCCTGAATAGCTACCAGAAAGACTTATTTGCAGCAGTCACTTGAGCCCTAGCAGGATGAATAGTCAAGGAAAAACAAAAGTAGAACACAAAAGAATACATTTCTCACCAAAGAGTCCAGTCGTGTCCACAGTGGGGTTGAACATTTCCCAGGTAGAATCCCAGAGACTGTGTGACTTCAACTAGGTTGGTGAAGTCTAGACTGATGCTGTTGAAAAGCACAGAGGTCATGATGATTTCATCGATTGCCCACACATCTTCACCTTGAGAAGAGTGATACGGCTGCCACCATCTGAACTGAATGCCAATCTGTCTTGCATCTTCAGGCAGCTCCACTGAAATTATTCTGGAAAACAAACCAAATTTATTATTGACAGTTTTGCTGTTTATAATAATTCCACAGAGTTGTATTTTGTGGCAATTTTTTCTTACGATCCTAAAAATCATGGGTTAGATTCAGCCCACAGATATTGTAGCATCTGCTGGTATAGCTGCTACCACTGACAGGGACAGGGGAATTGTTTGTCCTCTTGGTAATCAACATATTTACAATAACAGCCATGTTCAAAAGCCACCAAAAAGAGTTTCTACCAATTTTGTAATTTTTTCTGCTGCTGTGATGCTCTCTGTAAACTTAGAGGTGCAAATTAACAAAGGAATGGTCAGCTGATATGGACTTAAGAATTTCAGCTCCCCTTTCTCAGACTCAGTAGCTTTCATCCTGATCTGAAGACATTCATCTTTAACCATCTGCACTAGTTCCTGTGCAGCATCGACATCATGCCCACAGTGCCACCCCTGTAAATTACCACATTCAGATAGAAAAGCTTCATCTTGTCAGACAGTGTGATTATGTACAGCCTTTTATGGCAGATATTTTTGTAGCTGCATAGAGATGCAACTGGAGGTGAGTCCCAGGTGCTTCTCGTACGCAAGGTCATTTGATTTGTCATGGCACCTATATCAACAAACCTAGAATTGACAAACTGCAAAGAAAATTAAGAGTAATATCTAATTTCCAGAAGCAATTATCATACACTGCAGCAGGGAGCACGCATTAATTGCCACAGCAATGACACCTTCTTGAAAGCTCCATAAATCACCAGGACTATGGTACCTCACACAGCCATGTCAAGACACTGTGAGACAGACTGGCAACAGGACATTTGTCTCCATTGGAGTACAATTACTTGCTGGCAAAAGGGTTTTAGGCAAGCTCATCATGTAGCTGATATTTTTCTTTCTCCCTTAAAGGAAATGTGGATAAAATGATAAATCAGGTAAACCGGAAGCATCTTTTTACTTTAGCACCACATTTTGTTCAAACTCAAGGCTTTATAAGCTTCCTGTTGTAATGTTTTACTCTGTGCACAGGAAGGAGTCCTTAGGTGTTCTTAGTGTAAAACCACAATCTTAAAAATTACTTGGTACCTTGTTCTTGTAAAGAGTAAACTTACAATACTGTTGTTTAATGTCACATTGATTTTAAGGAAGAATGTGTTACTCCATTAACCAGAAAAAAAATCAAACAGCTTGGCTAAACAGGTGGGAAGAGCTCAGAAAGTCCTGCCTGACATTTCTAGGAGCTTTCTGCCATCCATAGGCTGGAGAGAGCAGTGTCTAGGGACAGCCAGAGGTGACAGCTGTGGTGTCCCGGTGGCATGGGACCAGCACTGTACACACTTTATGTGTAGTGGGTACATTTTCTTTATGCTCAAACATGCTTGAATGACTTCATACTTTTCTAAGACAAAGACCAAGACCCACTGCTCTCTGAGACATGAATAAACTACAAGGACTTCTTTTCTACTAAGGGTTCTATAATAAGAAGCAACTTGATGACCTTCTGGGTTAATTTTTTAAAGGCAGAAATGACACTAAATTGCTACTGATGCTAAAAGGAACCAACGATTTTGTCTGCCATGTGAACCTGATGAAAGCTGGCACCCTGGTTAGGAGAGGCACTGTGTCAGTGGGCACTGTGAAGCACTTGGCACTTGTGTGAGCTAATGCTCTGCTATAATCCTGGGCATATTTCTCTGCTGCCTCTGGTGGCTGCATTTCAGGAGGCTGCCTCTGATGCCTGCATCTTCCCTTTCTCTCATAAGCTCACCCACATGGACACTAATTCTCACTGACAGTAATATACAGAAAATCCTATATCGTGACATACAGCACTGATAAATGTATGAGGTGTTAAAATATTTAACATGTGTTAAAATAAATTTCTCATCCCTGGGGATTAAGCTAATGCAATTTAAAAATGTAGGTGTAAACCACCGTGTATGGCACATATGTTAGTATGCAGAGCCTGACTACATCAGCAGTTGTAACAACTTCTCCTATCTGGCTTTGATTTGTTGGAGATAGATGGAGAGGGAGGGGGATTCCTGCTAATGACTTTTCTGCTGCAGAGAAGAAAAGTGTTCCTACTAACATTACCAGCCACCATTAGATTTCTTAAAAACCAGCTGGGAGACCTTTGCTCTGATCTCATTCTTTCAAGCTATGCGCATACCTAATATTGAAAAGCCACTGCTGTTCTGCTCAGAAGAAAAATGCAGCTGTCATATGTTAGCAGATTAAATGCACCTTTTCAGCAGAACACTAAATGTGTAATTATTTTTTGTATGACTGAAGATTAATTAAATTCTCAGATACAGACTGATTGCCAAACTTTGCAGCAGTCCATCTATGTTATTAAAAATGCTGATATTTTCAGACAATGTAATATTAAAAGGTGAAGCTTTCTTCATGTTCTTCATAATAATTATTGCCAGCATTATCTTCAGATTTGTATGTCTGTCATTTTCTATCAACCCAGAGTGGACTATATATCCCGTGGTAACCTTTCTAACATGTGTATGTTGTACTTAGCTCTTAGCCCTGTCAGAACAATGGAAATTGTGTTTCATAGTTAACCTCAAAAAGCAAAAAAAAGTCTGTGGCATCTATATAATTTATTGCATTTATATCTTAAGTTTCATTAAAATCAGTCACCAGAATGCATACTTTCCTTTTTGTTATAAAAATTTCATAGTGCTATATATTAAAAACCTTTAGGGAAATATAATTTCTACAGATGTAATCTTGAATCTAAGAATTAGGATGAAGAGTGCCATATAAAATATATATGCACCTACAGTAAAGGAAGGCAAAGGAAATTTGAAGAAGACTTATAAGTGTTCCTGTTTGTAGCATCTTTCCTTTGGAAACATTGAAAACTTCAGAAATTAAAGTATACAATACACTTCTACCAAACAAAGTCACTCCTTTCAGATTTTTGAAGGTTTCTTATAGCTCCCAGGAAATATTTTTAATGTTACAAGTTGGTTTTTTTCCATCAGAATATTCTTAATCCCACTTTGTAAACTGCAATTTTGCACTGAGTTATGGACAAGATGTGAAAATCTAATATTTATTTTTTAAGAGCACTGATCTGAGCTCAATAAATAAAAATAATGAAAGTTATAATTAATTAAAGTGACTTGCAGGCTATTTACAGTCCCACCCCTGGGGCTGACTCAGGTGTTTTCCTTAAACTTGGTGGAGAGGTGAAGAAGAAGACATGGGGCAACACCCAGGTCAAAGGCCAGGAATGGACCTGCTGGAATGAGTCCCTGATGCCACTGTTGGTTCTGCCTCTCCTGTGTCCCCTTACAGAGCATGAGCTTTAATGAGGAGCACCCCGTGAAGGTGGATGCTGCCAGGTTTGAGTGGGTTTGCACAGATCCAGCACAGGCTGTTCTGAGTTTTTGGTACAAGTGTGCTCCTGGAGACTTCTGATTTTGCATTGCTATCATGCATTGCTTTACTAAAATTGGTGGATGGTCTCACAAATGTACCAGCAAAGAATACTTTCTCTAAATACATGAGATACATTCCCCTCCAACCTGACATCGAACATAGGTGCTGCTAGATGAGATGAGCTCTTTGTTTAACTTCTTTTTTATTTGTGCCATTCCCAGGCAATCAGCAGCCGGTCCTCCCAGGGCACCGAGCCCAACCCACAGGCACAGCCATGAAGTCATGCAATCACCTTCATAATTGAACAGGTGCAGTCTCCCTGATGACCTGGAGAGACCCTCACGGTCAGATTTTGTCTGAGCTGTGCTGTGCTGCCTGCAAACTCTTATTCCCAGATCATGGTATAATGAAGGTATCAATGGCTTCAAAGCTACAAATAATTTATGTTAATTTTTCTTTACAAGTGGCTGCTTCCGTGGGAAGAGACATGCTCCTATTTCCCAAGAGTACATTTCTATCCTTCATCCCACACCGCCTCGGTTTGTTCTGTCAAATCACCTGAGATTTGAATGCCATTAAATTCATGTGTTCATTTTTATAGAATGACAAAATGGGAAGTGTCTAGAACAGCTGCAAAATTCTAAGGAAAAGTGGTAAGTTCTGGTGTGCAATAAAAACTCTTCACTCCATTCACTCTTGCGCCATGTACTTCATCTCCACATTACAGTGACTACCAGCATAAGTGCATGGATAACACTCCTCATGGTGTTTATGCACATACCTTGGCTCGTGGTAGTTGAGATAAGAGTAGTGTTCCAGCAGTTTCCAGGTGATCCCGTTGTCATAGGAGTAGTGCAGCAGCACTCCTTCCCCGGGCTGGTCGGGTGCTTTGCAGGTACTCAGCACTGACTTGCTGCCCAGGCGGAGCGTGAACTGCAGGAACCTGGATCAGAGTGACACAAAGATTTGTAGGCTATGATTTGCATGGTGGGTTTTTGTTGTTTCAGAGGGGTTTTTATTTGGGTGGGGCTTTTTTTTGGTTTTATTTTCCCCCTAACCAGGTTGTTTTCAGATCTTCTTAATCTAGGCAAATTTTGGTAAATATCAGTTATGGGGTTTTGTACCTGTGATTTGTTTTTATTGTCAAGTAATGCAATGTGGCACATATAGTTAAAAAAATGCCAATCATTACAGCACTTAATTATTTATTAGGCACTGAAGGGGAGGGAGAGTGAATGGATCTAATCAGTTGCCACAAGCTGTCAAATAAACACAACCTATAAATAATTAATTAGCACTTGGCTTTGACACTCAGGTTTGATATTAACATTTCATATTTTCCATCCAAGCTGTATGATAACTTCCCTGCAGCCTGTTTTGGGCTCTGTTATTTACAAAGCAGGAGGGAAAAGGCAAGGCTATGAAATCACCATTAAAACATGGAACTAGGAGTTTTTTAAAGCGCTTTTTTTCCTGCTAGAACAATCAGCTTAACAATACAGGTTTTAGCTGGAAGGGAAGGGGCTCCCTGATTTCTTTGCCTCACATTACTCCTGCTTCCCGCTCACCTGGACTGGGAGCTGTCAAGGAAGGAGGTGATAAGCTGGCGCCTCCCGTCTTTGTTGAAGACCAGGGCCTTGCCACTGGCCAGGACCCCACAGCCAAAGCTGACCTCAGCCCCCCGGATGGAGTAAAAACTGTGGTAGGAGGAGAGGCGGGAGCTGGCGAAGCTCTCTGAGATGAACATAGGGAAGGTCTGCGATGCCATCTCACACGCTGGCCCCGAAAACCCAGGGTCGCACCTGTGGGTGAGGAAGATTGAAGAGCTTAGCTAATGACCTGTCCTTCCCTGTGGCTGGTGGTCAAACCAGCACAGTGGCTGCAGCTGTTCATGAGCTGAAGGTGCCTACAGGGTCCCTCTCAAACATAAAGCCCAAGAACCTCTGAACTTAACTTAGGTAAAGAGCATAGCCAATGATTTCTTTTAGCTAGTACTTTTCAAATTAAAAAAAAAAAAGTAGTTATGAGCACCCCACCAATCTACACATAGCACAACACAGAAATATTTTTATTCATTTTTGGAGCAAAAAACCTACTGACATAATTTACAGTTGTTCATAGATAATATGACAAATTTGCTTTTATCTATAGCATTACAAGAAATTAAGCAGCAAAGCAGAATGCCCCATGGATCACACTCTTGTTAATATCTAAAAGCAGTGACACAAATATTTAGAACATGCTTACTGGTTTCGAGTAAGTACCTTTTTACTTTTTAGGGTAGAACTCTTTTAACATGCTAGACTACCAGAAAAAAGTGGAGTGCAGATCTTCTGTCCTTGAGGTATGTGAGGTTATGGGATATTAGAACTATTAAAAATGTGATTCTTTCCCAACATTAAATATAAAAGTGATACAATTCCAAACTACCTCTAAAACCAGTATAAAGTATGCATCACTGATATATCAGTGTTCTCTGTACTCCATTTTAAGGTGAAATGGAAGTAAGATTCTCTACTAAAAAAAATCATAAAAAGAAGTATTAAACATGTTGCTGTTCAGAAAGATTGATCTTTAGCTCTCCAGTGAGTTTTATGTATTCTGGGGGCTATGCTAGTTTTATATTTAGTCATCTAAAAAAGCAAGGACTGAAATGAAAATCACTTCAACTTTCACATCACTAAGGGAACTATGTGACAGAAATTGAATACAAGTACTGAATTATAATACTTACTTGCAGCCATTTCTAGTACACTGTCCTCGCCCTGAGCAGAATTTAAGGCACGATGGACCAATGTAAACTGCAGAGAACAGAAATCAGTTAAATGAAGGGTTGGTTATGTGATGTGATAAATAGAATATGACAAATACAAGAAAGCACACGGACCTGATCATACGGTTATTGCATTTATCTTAATCCCACTACATAGAAAAGGTCTACAAAGAGATAAAATGTGTTTGACTGTGTCAAGGATAGCCTGGGATAATTTATTAATTAAAGAGTGATGTCTGTCTGAGGCTCAGGACACTAGTCCTGTTTTAATTAATGTACCTGTTTTTTCTAAGTCTGTAAATGAGATCAGATAATTTGCTAGGCATTAATCACTATCCTGCCTTCCCTTCATCTTAGTTTGGAGATGTAATCTAATATATATGCTGGTACCTTCCAAGAGCAGTCTTGTAGATGTTAAAAATATGTCACTACTTCTCTCACTGAAACCTACATACCTCATTGGACTTAGAGGAATCAGAACCTGCCATGATATGTCTTCAGTAACTATTAAATATCGTACTCTTTCACTGATTATTTTAAATGGAATAAACCTTCAAATCCTATGTCCTTAAAAATACACCAGACTTGTTTTACACTTTTACTTTATCTTCCTCCAATAACTCCTAATTGACAGTGTTGATATTTTGTGAAAAATATGAAGATGAAAAGATAAACAAATCTCCGTATAATCCCTTGCACTACTATAAAGAAAAGCCATAACTCATTGGCAGTATTATTTCAATACAATATTATTAGAGGCCTTAACCATGGATATGGTAATCTTTTCTGCTGAAGAATGCCTATTACTTGGAGTCATCCACATTGTGACTTTTGGAAGGAATAGCCCCCAATTCTATAACAAGCAGTACTTATTCCCTTTCCTAGTTTTATGATGTTGCCCATCACAGCAGCACGTCAGCTTTCCCTGGCAGACACATGCAAAATCCCTGTTAGCTACCCCCTTTAGCTCCTCATCAGATTTCATGTGATTTCTAGATTTTCTCACCTGTCAGGGTGCAAAAATTCTGTTCTGTCTGTTTGATTTATTTGTGTCTTTTGAGGTCCTTTTGAGGGGGTGGTAAAAGTAGAAGGGTTAAAGATGTAATGATGTCATTCAAAATGAAAAAACTTCATGGAAATTGGCATTTTTCCAGTGTTTCTAAAAGATGGCCAGCTTCCAGATTTCATTTAAAACTTAATTCACATAGGAAACAGTTGTGA
Source organism: Campylorhamphus procurvoides (assembly GCA_013396655.1). Taxonomy (NCBI): domain Eukaryota; kingdom Metazoa; phylum Chordata; class Aves; order Passeriformes; family Dendrocolaptidae; genus Campylorhamphus; species Campylorhamphus procurvoides. The sequence goes on from WBMV01002078.1 coordinate 105,054, forward strand.
AGACAAAAGTCAGAGTGCTGAATCCTTGAAAATTTTCCTCTCTTCAAGAATTTGAGTGGATTGCCAATATTTATGAGCTTTTATCTCCAATACAGAGTAAAGCTTGAGCGTCATAGTATCTAACAAAAGAGGCATTCAAAACCTAAGAAACATGTTTTAGACTTGATTCCTCTATCATGGCTCTGCACCCCATATTCAGAGCAGGCATTTTTTAGACAGATGATTGGCAAAACCCTTTTGAGATGGTACACACTGGAGCATGCAGCATCCTTTGATGGAATTGCACTTTGTTCTGCAAGCAAAGGTAGGGCAGATAAATGAATTGTCAGTGATCTTCAGAATCATATTTTATCCTGTTGTAAAGAATTTGTGTCCTTGGATTGATTTCATCTTCCTCTCATTTTTGTGAACATCTCATGAGTGTCTTCAACATTTAAACTCTACACTTTGTCAGGTAGCAACTCATCTTTGCAGGTACTCACAGAGAACTTCTTATGTTTAGGTACCTACATTTCCCCTAAACTGTATTTTGTCTTTGATGTATATCACATCTCTAAAGATAAGCATTAATACTCTATCTCCAGAATGTCAGGATGATGCTACTTCCCATTAATATGATTTAGAGAACAATTTTCATTACTTTTAGTGACAAACTTTCCTTTGTGGCATTACCTTATCAGCTTCAAGGATTTTCTTTTCAAAACTAGGCATTAATCTGTTTTAAGAATTCAGCAAAAAGGAGCTATTGGCCGTTTCCAGGCTCCATAACAAACCTTACTGAGAATCACTACAAAATTTCACAGGCTATTGTACATCACTGTAAATCTCTAAATTGCGTATTTCACACCCCTAACCAAACAAATTCTGGATGTACTTTACTTAGTCCCAAATCATCGAAAGCTAACAAGCAAGCTAAAAAGTTTGCACTTTCTCATAGCTAGCCCTTTTAATCATGCTTTTTTCTGCATTTCATATATTTTATCCCACATTCCTAAATATTTTTCTGTCCTTTAAAGTATTTTCTTTTAATTCTGGTCCTGTTTATCCTCTGCGTTGTTTTATAAATATATAGGTCAACATAAACTCCTCCCAGTTCTTTACAATCTTTTAAAAAAAGGTATGTAGAAAATGATTTCCTAAAAGAACAGTTCTCTGAAACAAATGGTACTTCTCCCCAAAGATACTGTAAACAATGTGAAAGTTTTGTCAGTGTTTTGGTAGCAGCATTGCTTGAAGATGGTCTTCTATGTCCAGAAGGAAAAAATACATCCCAAGTGCAGTACCTGGTCCTAAGGCTGGTGCAGTACATGTCCTTAATAACCAGTGTAGTAGTTATTTATGTAATTAGGACTAAGCAGACAGAGGAAATGCTGTATTAAGCCCTTGCCACCAATATATTTTCCTGGAAAGCCCTCAATTAAAAAGAAAAAAAAAATAGAAAAAAGAAAGATAAGCTACTAGGCTATTGCCTTTTCAAATGACAAAATTTCCCTCTAGCTTCAAAATCCACCTGTGTTACCAAATGCAGGTAAGCAGAAAAGGAATTTAACAAACTGTAAATTCATCCACTTGTGACTGTGGAAAATGTTTACTTAGAGCAGAATATAAAAATTTACTCTTCTGATGTGTCACGATCATGGATAAGGATACTAACTATTATCGATTGCCCACATATTTCCAAGGATTGGTCCTGTTTGTCTCCATCGAATCCTGGTGTCACTTGTTAATGCAGCATTGGGAAAGGGAATAGTTATTCGGTTCCACCTGAAACACACATAACACAGGCTCTAGCATTTTACACTGATAGTTATTAAGCAACTGTATGTTTTGCAGATATGTTTATGTATACTGGAACCTTTGTGAGAAATTTTAACTTGCAATCTGCTCAAATGAAGCATGAATTTATGGCAGCTTTAGAAAATACAAATAAAAAAGAATAACACGGCCCATGATATTTTCATACAATATATGAAAGTTAATTATTATCTTATAAAACCCAGCCACTTTTTCCCCAGTTGGAATGCATGAAATCAGCAAAGACCGTAATCTCTTGTGCTGTAGTGACTTCTCCATCACAATCAGTATCTTCTAATTTGCAACCTGTCAGCACTACTGAACTCTGGTGGAAACCCTCAGCCAGTGGTGCAGAGGATTTGGCTTGCTGTGTTCTGGGCCATCATTATTCATGGGGGCTAGACTTCCTACACCCACCAGGTGTAATGGTGCCTATGAAAACTCTATGGGAATGGTGGGAGGGGGTGTCATCAGATCACAGCAATGCTTCAACAACACTTCTTCTCATAGTCACGCCTACTGCTCTGAAGTATCTGTGGGAGTTGGAATACAGAGGGATAGACAGGAATTTTGTGCTGTGCAGCAAGATGCCACAGTTCATTTTTCAGTGAGAACAGTACAAAAGAGACTTAATTTAAGAAAGTGACACTAACAACCACCTCTATATGCAGACAAAGGATGTGATTTACTGTAACCCCGTACTGGGATTCCAACTGAGTAAAGGTGTGTGAGGATGTAAATATGGCTTTGACTGATGTTTCCTCTAAGAAGGAAACTTTTGTGACTTTGACAAGATAAAACTTTTCTTCTCATTACCAATATGCTGCCCACAGGTGGGTTTTTGTGTAATTTATCTTTAGCATCAAAAAAATAATATACCACAGAAGCAGCCCCATACATTTCAAATTTCATTACTGGGCAGCCAGCGAGCCCAGAACACTCCCTGCTTGCTGTCCTAAGCTAGTCAAAAATGAAAGATGACACAGAGCTGTGTGCTTTGCTGCTTTCTTCTGTCACCTATAATTCACTTCTCTAATCTTGCATCTCAGTTTTGCAGAGAAGTCTCTCACCCGCTGTAATTTTCAGAGGCGTAGATGGTGCTGTGGGGGAGGTGAGGTCCAGCACATATCTCAGGCAAACACTCGGTGTGGAGCAGGGACCAAGAGCGACCATGGTTGGTTGAGAACTCCAAGCTGACACTGGTAACACATTGAAGGGAAAAATAAGGAGAAAGACACCATGAGGGTACCTGGCACAGACCTTGACGTAGAAGTACCAACACTGAGAAACCACGTAATCAGCTACTCCTAATAACTGATTAGGAAACATAAAATGATTTCAAGCAGACTTTGAATACAAAAAATCCTGAAAATACAAACATAAAACAAACCTCACTGTTTTAAGACCCAAAGGGTAGCCTATAGATTATAGACTGAGGATTGTCTGAACACACAGTCCTGGTTTGGCCACCATCTAGCCAGTGTTTTTATGCTGCTGCTGCTAAATGAGCTGTCTTTACTTTTATATTACAGCTTGAAATGGTTTCAAATACAAGAAGAAAACTTGGATTAATCAGAGCTAGACAGCATCACGTGAGCACAAGATACTTGTAAGTGCCAGCTGCTAACCATTACACCTGCAGAAGGTGGCAAAGACCACACGCTATTCATGCAGCAGATGGCTCTTTCCTGGCTTAAAAAAACCCAACCTTTGTTTACAATCTGAAAGGACAAGGAAATCCTTAGACGCCTTACATTCTGAAGACCTTGAAAAAGTAATAGAGGAAATACTTGATTTATTACAGTTTTAGTATTTCACTGAATTACTCTTGTAATTTCCTTCACATAATTAGCTTGTAATATTCTGTTTTATTTTAAGTAATGTCAGTGATGCATTATAAAAATCAAAATTCATCTCCTCAATATTAAATTATTGGATTTTGACTTTTTCTTTTTATGGTAATTTGCTGACAATATTACTTTATTTAAATGTACCATCACTATGATATTACAAGTGTGTATTAAAACAGTTTATGGAGGTTTTGACTAATTTATTTCAGATTTAACTGTAGTGATACCTTGGAGGGTCATATTTACTGCATATATTCAGTATGAGTCTCTCACATTTGCAGCAATGAAAGCTTTATGAATAATGCTTTAGACCAGGAGATATGAAATGCTGCAATATTTGAGAAATACATCTAGGGGGGAAATGGCAACCGAGTCCTTCCTTTGTTATGAAGAAGCTCACTTCTCCTTCAGAAGTAGTTTAATGAAGGAAGAGTATTAATCTTTCAAAGTATATATCAATCCCCATCAGATAACTCAGACAGAGACTTTACATAACATGTTTACTGGCGAGGGGTGTTTTCACTTTTCATGCAGGAAAATGTTGCTGCCTTCCCTTCCTATCAAATGTAAGTGCAATGCCTTGATTTTTGCTGCTCCTTGAATTCTGCTACCCTGCATGGATGCTGGAACTGTCAGTGCTAATGCAGCTCTTTCCAGTTGGAAGTAGATGCCATGGGACATGGATGTGAAAGCACTTAAGTCTCTTACTTTGAACTTTCAACTCTGGAAAATATGAAGCAACTTATTTTTCATAAAATATCAAGACAAATATTCTCACATGTACATAAGGAAAGAGGGCAAGAGAGACAGTGGGCAGTTTGGTTTTGGGTCTCCTATTTGAAGAAAGCTATTAAGAAACTGGAGAGGTGGAGTAGAGGATGAGTAAGATGTCCATGGCTTTGAGCACCAAGCTAGGACGGGCTGAGGAGCTAGCTTGCTTAGCCTGGGGAGGAGGGGTGAGCTACAGCATCCTGTGATGGAGCAGAGGGCACTCACAAGGAAATTGGAATCCATCTCTCCTCAGTAGTGTCTGACACAACAGAAAGGACAATGGCCATACAGACATGGCTTCAGAATTTTATAGTGGGCATTAGGAAATACTTTGTCACTTGAGCAGGTCACTCAGAGAGACAGTATCCATTCATGGAGATTTTCAAGTCATGAATAGGTAAATCCACATCTGAGCTATGCTGGTAACAGTCCCACTTGCAGCAGCAGGTTTCACTAGATAACCTGTGAAGGTCCCTTCCAACAAACATTTTTATGATTCTACAAAACATGATGCCACAAATGACTCCCTTTTTTCCCTTTCCCTCTTACTTAACTCCATGGAAAAAAATTACACTGAATGTCCTGAAGTGAAGCCAAAAATATTCCACGGCCAGTCTATAGACAGTGAGCTCCTCACACTGATGATAATTAAGACAAGGGCCATTTATCACCAGTCTTACAAGAATTAGATATGCTTGTGGCCTCAGTAATCTAAGAGGTCAGCAGGGCAGGTTTTTGCTGCTGCCTTTAATATTTTGTCCCTTACACAGTATTAGGAGATAAATCTCATATCCATTAGAAACCGAAGAAAAAGTCCCCCTGAATGCATGAGCATATTTCAGAATAGTGGACTAGTTTTGACCTGGAAAGCTATTTAATAGACTCCTCATTGCAGGTGAGATACATAAATCTGGGTCTGTGGAGATCAGGAGAAACACTAGCTTTTGAACAGCTTCTATGTGTCATTATTAATGGAATCCCTTCTTACTGAAAAAAGATTTCCAAATCTCCATATAGATTTTATAAACCAAATTATACTAGAAAGCAGATAACCAAAAGAATGATCTTGCCAGTTGTACCTGTTACCAGGTTGATAAGTTCCACAACCCAAATTGATGGAAAACTGGATCATGTGTGTCACTGTGGAAGGAAGCACTGGAAGGACGTGGAAGTAATCCACAGCCCAGACATTCCTGTTGTGGCCTTGGTGACTCTTTTGCTTCAGGCAAAACTTGGTTGCAGGAGTCTGCAGGTCCGGAATAATGACAACAGAAACCAAAGACGGAACCTTTAAAAGAAATTAAATAAGGTTTAAATGAATTAAAAAGAAGGTCACACGGTGCCATTTAAAATAAAAAAGCAACTTCAATTGTGCTGAGCCAAGCATGTGCTATTCTCTCTCCTTGCTTCATTTTGTTAACTTTTTTATCCACCTTTTTGCACACAAGATCCCAACTAAAATCATTTGCTGTTATATGCAGAGGTATTAACACTCTGGATACCACTACTACTTATCACCTTAGAGGGATCAGATTGTTTGGTGGTAAAGACACGGAAGAAAAGACTTTCCCTTCTGTGTTCTGAAAAACACTTGTTTATGCAGTCAGCTTCAGCTGGTAATGAAATATGATGTTTGCTGAGCCTTACAGCCCACAGAAGCAAAGGCAGGGTAGTGGCTGGTCTTGTCTGAATACGTGAGAATGGAGTTACAGCAGGAGTTCACAGGCATGTGTGGGGAGGATGTTGTGTTGCTGAAATACATGAAAGCACTGCTTTGCAAAGCTTAGCCTTTTGTCCTGGAGCAATGCAATTAGAACTTTATTATGTCAAAAGAGGATGTCAACTTTAAAACTGCTTGTTTTTAAAAAACCCTCCACAATGAATCCAGTGTAATTTCAGATCCTATCTCTCCCCAAGTTCCCCAATTAATTTTTTATTATTTTACAATTACAGTTTCCTTGGTTTACAAAAGTTCTGCCCTGTCTTTCACACAGAAGCAGGCAAAGAGGGAAGCTACACACAATGAAACAATGCAAGTGACTCAACTAAACTCAGGCCAAACCCTACTGTAAACATTTGGTTTCTGAATGCTAAAGTTACAGAAAAAATGCACACAGACCTGTGCTTGAAATCAACTTCATCTTTAGCACCAACTTTCCCTCACACTGCGTAAGCATACTGCATTTCAAGCTCTATCTTGAATGGGTACATGTAATAAATACAAGATTTTGCTGTCTGTTTTACAGCAGCAGAACAAGGACACCTCAGGGCTGGGTTACTCAGGGTAGACATGGTCTAAGTGCTTCCTTACCCTAGACAGGAAGGATCCTGAGAGCAAGTTCAAGGTCTTTATTGTCCTGTCTCAGGGTGGTGGACGAGGTTGGAAGGCGGCTGCACTGTTGGCAGAGGAGATGCTGCCTGCACTGTCTCAGCAGCCGCCTCCCACAGCTGGGTCCATGCCCACATCACTGCAGTCTCCCCCAGCCACTGATCCCACATGACTGACCCTCTCAGGACACAGCTCCTGAGCACCAAACAGTGGCTAGCAGGAGCTTGAGTGCAGACAGGAGTAGTTATTAGTGAGGAGACGCTATCACTGATGTTTTCAGCTGATAGCTGACAACCTTTGCCCTCTGCCTGTCACCCCAGCCCCAGTGAACACTGCAGGCTTGCTTGGGGCTGGAGTAGCCAGCAACAGCTGCAGAGCTGTGCTGCAAAGGCACCCAATTGCTCCCAGATCTGCACATGATTTATGTGATTGGGAAGGTCATGTTTGAATGTCCCCATGGAATTCAACATACAAAATTGAAAAGAGAATGATCTGTCTATCTCATCCACCTGCTTTGTTTGTAATGATTTACCTTGTAAGCAGCATAGGTCAGGGTATCAAGAGGTATGTGCTCCCTCCTGCCTTCAATCTTGGCATAAAGTATGACATCATTTTCATGGGATTCTCCAGAATCACAAGTTCCCCCTGCACAACACACATTTGAGTGAGAAAAAAATTAATTGAAGTGCTTGTTATTGGAAAGTGGAATCATATTATGCAGCTATAATTATGAAAATAATTACAATCAGATGCTATTTAATTTGGGATCTGAAACAAAAGAACACCAGCCCTGAAGACACAGTGTATAGGAATTATTTGATCAGATAACCATGCCAAAGATCAAGGGGGTTGACGATTATGAAAACCTCAAGTACCTCTTTTAATCAGCTTACCAAAAATAATTTTAATAGAAAATGCTGTGCCCAAAGCAGTATTTCTATCTGTGTGCTTTAAATCCTATTTACATAGAAAAGCTTCGCTTTTGAGTCCTACTCAATAAACTGTTATTTAGTACTCACACCTCATGCAGTCACACACATGGTATGTGACAATCTCTTAAATACTTCTCAGCTGACAGTTTGGCAGCTGAGAGCTTGTTCTAAGTAGGAAATGAGGAAGACTGCTGTGTACCTTGTTTGTTGTGCTGCTTCTTCTAGTGTCTAGACCATGTCCTAAAGGGGATGAATGGGTGGATGGATGGATGATGGATGGATGGATGGATGGATATCTATTGTACCACACAAAACATGTATGGCATGCTTTCCTCACGGGAATAGGGCAGCATTTGAAATATCTTCATAGCAGTAGAACCCAAAACACTCATTAACCTTCTCTGAAAGAACGGATTTATTGGCAAATGCACGAATTTAGTTCTGCATTGCAATTACAAGATGGACATCAGCACACCAATTTGGTGTTCTGGAAAAGAATTTTTTAAAAAAAGTTTCTGTATTTTAACAGGAAACATAATTTCCTTGTGCATTATGGGTACTGCAGGTACTAAAAAACCCCTCAAAAATAAAAACAAAACAAAAAACAGGATGAGGAAGCTTCTTTGAAAAGTCTGCAAAGTAGAAAGGTTGTGTATATTGGAACACTTTCTCTGCTTTTTTTCACTACAGACAACCAGTTTTTGCAATGGACTAGGCAGAGCAGTCCAGAGAATGAAATAAGATGTGCATCTTTGATGTGTTTTATACTGCAATAAGGAACAACCATGTGCCCTTTCAAATCTTCTCCTTGACTGAATATTTAAACTATTATTTATTTAATTTTAAAGTACACAGAGAATACATTTTTCAAACAATATCCCACTATCCTCTGTGCCTGCATCTGCTGACAACTTCTCTCCTAAGTTCAGAAGGTTGACAAAATGTCTTTCCTGTTTCTCTTGCAGGTGTTATAATGCTTGGAAGAACTGGGAAAAAGAAATTTTTCCTGTGCTTTTTCCTGTGCTTTATTCATAATTCATGTAACACAGAGGAGATGTGCAACAATTTAGGACAACAACATGAAGCCTTCCCCTCATTAAATAAAGTGTGTTTTTTCTTGTTGATACAGAAGGTTGCTTGTGGAGGTCACAAGTTTATTCTCTGCTTCCTCCTTTATTACTCTTTTAAGCAAAAATCCTCACCTCCTCTAAACATGGTGTTGAGAGAATAACCTCATGCAATTTCCTTTATGTGCAAAATAAAAGTTCTGGAAAAACACAGTGAGTGTTAACTACCATGTTAATGGGGACGTTGGTCTGTTGTAACACCAAACTAGTGAAGCTGGACTGACAACAACAGCAGGGAGGGGAAGCGACAGGACACGTTGGGTTTTGGCTGCTTTCTTAGCCCTGGAAAATGACTGAGGTTGCTCAACAGGGGACGTCCACAGATGATGCTAACACCACATCAGTGCTTTTCATGAGGGATGCCATGTGTATGTCACACCTCCTCCAAGACTGTAGCACACTCTGTGTGAATCTCACTCTGGGCCAACACATTTGCAGAGGAAATTTTTTATGAATGGAGTAGGAGCTTTTGAGCAGAAAGTATTCTATGGGTGTAACTAGGTAAGGCTGTCCCACCTCTGTGCTACTCATCTCTTATCCTCAGGTGCACCTCTCTGGACTCTCTGATGGATTAACAGCAGGGTCTACATGGATATGACTGCAGAAGGATATGACAGCTACCTATGAAACCTCTGTGGTGTGGTAAGGATGACAAAGATATGAGCATGTCTTCTAATGATGGATTAAGGGGTTTTGTGTGAAATAAGAATATACAAGACAGGAAGGTGTTTCTTCACATGAGAATTATTATATTATATTATATGTGGAGCTCTGGGCACAACAGATAGCTTCAGCTGATTAAACGTTAGTACCAAGGGACATTTTAGACACCCTGGAGGGGTCTGGCTCACCTACCTGCCACCATAGCAGGGCTGTGACTCCCTCCAAAGTCCTGAGTTACAACTGCCAGCCTGGTGCTAATGTCTCAGACATGCTTGGGTAACTCAAATAGCAACAATAACCTCTGCTTGTGTGACAAATTCTGCCTGAGGACTGAAGGAGAGTGCACCTATGTGTGTGCCAGGTGCTAAAGGTGCCTTTGTGGCAATGGAGATCCACAGTCTGAGTGCAGGGAGCTGCTCAGCTGGTCCAGCACAGCTGTCTCACAGTGAGCTGAATGGCTTTTTCTAGCAATGGTACTGACCACAACTCCTCTAACTATAAAGGAAGTTTAGACACTGATCTTATATGCACACACCTTCATGTAACTTCTATATTAGATTGTCTCAACCTGGAGCTAAATATTTATCTCAGCCAAAAAAATGGCTGAATAGACCTATGGAAGAAGAGACTGCCAAGGGCTACCAAACCAAGAGCGCCTTATGTGGTTCAAAAGGGTTTCCATCTGTAAGTGAGTGTCATCTGGAAGAATATTTTTGGGAGGCAAATTCATGTTTGTCTCCCTGTATGGGCATACAGAAAGGTGAGCAGTCATCTGAACAACAGTTTTACATCCTCATGGGCATCACAGTCACAAATCAGAGCTATTCTCTTTGAAGGAGTATGTAAAATAGCTCCATGCACACTGCACAACTGAAATCTCACATGATTCACATCTTGTATTATATTAGGAATTTATACTCACCCATACTGAAATAAAATCTCAAGTTCCCATAACCTGTAGTGTCCATGTATGGAGTACATATTTTCCTTTCTCCATCTCTGAGAAATACCATAGCTGAGCCAGATTCCAGTGTCCCACACTCAGTACCAATGACGGCTCCAAATATGTCCCACCTGCAGAGGTCAGTAATACGTGCAGAATGTTTCTACTCTTACACAGGACAAAAAAAGTGCAGTGGCTCAAAAATGATTCCTATGACATTACTTACCTGTTCGATATTAGCTTTTAACCTAAAGCAAAGTTAATGTAAATGTAATCTTAAAAAAACTGGCAGAAAAGCATGATTTACTAAAAGAAGAGGCTTTTAATGAATGTTATTACCAAATAGGGAGCATTGTGTTCTATCACCTTTATTATTTTTTCTGGAATTAAAATGCATAAAATATAATTGCATTCAGCTTTATTTTGCATAATATAAGGTTTATAGATCAATGAAACTTGAAAAGGCACATGTCCATCATATCCGATATTAAATATGTAGGCAATAGCTGAAAATGCTCTCTTTTCATCTTTTTGAGCATTTAGGTTAACAGTTTTTCACTAACACATGAGCAGAGTATGAAAAAAGACTGCTGTGTTTCTAATATGTGATGATAGGATCTTTCTCAGTTTTTCTGTACAACATTTTATCTTATTTTTATTCAGTGATAATTAAAAGAGCTGTTGCTGAATTTTCCAATTAAAGATTTTACACTGAAAATACATTTTCATCATGAAAGCATTGGTTACTTCAAACCTTGATTAAAATATTTTGAAACATTAGAAACTGTTGAAAACTTGGGCATTATTCTGATCTGATTTATTATTATTATTATTAATGTCAAACTTAATCCATCATAAAGTATTTAAGAATTATAAGTCTGATAAAACAACGAAATTATTTAGAATTGCTAAATCTTGATAACCTAATCATTTAACTATTCAGCATGGTTCAGGAGGAACGGGAAAACACGGAAGTTCAGAAACCTTTGTGGGAAGGCAGAGCCTTTTCCTGTCTCCTTCCAGCAGCAGCAACCTCTAGCAGTTATGTGCCATATGACAATTTCAAAACCTGTCATTTCAACAACTAAACAGTCTATTTATTAGTTTAACCATTCCAACTACCTTAAAATGCATTTCTAGGATCTTCTTAAAAGCTGCCAGTTTCCCTCTTGACCTAGGCTGTGACAGATCAGCAACATGCCTGTTTGGAAATCCTGCTTTGAAACTGTCAGTCATTTACACAGGAATTAGTGAGTTTAACATCACTGAAAAGCTTTATGATATAAATATTTTAATGGAAGCCCAGTTTAATCTAACCCTAATTCTGTTGTGCAGTCTTTTTAAAGGTAATGTGCAATATAATCAAAACACGATTTTGAAAATGGGTCTCCTGGGCTGAAGGTAAGTGCAGAATTAAACAGTTGTGCCTACTTTAACTTACACAACAAGAATCTCACAATGCTCCATTGATCTTTCATATGCTCTATTTAGCTCAATTAAAACACTCTCTGTAGTGACCCACAAAACAACTTGGGGTCATGAATGATGCAGATCATGGATGTTTCCAGGGATCCTCTCCTTTTAGGCAGCATCAGAAATGAAAACCAGAGAATTCTACACCTTTAAAAAAACTCAGGCACTTTAATAGAAATACATTAACACACTGTCAGTAAGGACAAATAGAGAAGGATCCTGGGTCATGGCATGATCTAACATTTACATTTGTATTAATTTATCCCTCACATGACTCTTGAAATTCTTCTTTATTGAACAGATGATAGAAAAATATATGCATCTAAACTAGACCTACTGGACATGGAGGTCCAAAGCGGCAATGCACCTGCTAGAGACAGAGGCAGCCTGATTTAGGGATGTGTCCACTTGTAGGATCAGGCTCTAATTTATGCAATTAAAGAGAAGCAGAAAGACAGTGGAAATATGCACGCTACTTAAAACAGCAACCCCTATCCATGTAACCTCCCACTTCAGGTGGTACGTGCAAAAAATACCAAACAACTGCTTATTAAAAACAGCCATAAGTTCCTCTGCCCTCACCTCCAAGACCATTTGGTGCAGACTAAAGTGGTGGTGACCCCTACACCTGAGCTTCCTTTTGCTCTTCCTTATGAGGGATGCTTTTGCTTTTCCTTTGAGACCTGACTGGCTCCAGCTGATGTGACAAAGTGGAGCCTGAGAAATTCCTGCAAGCTCTGTCTCAGGTACACAGTGCTGACTGTTTGAATATAGTTCAAATGGCATTTGAAAATATTTCTCTAAGAAGGGAAAAATATTCCTCTAAGAAGGGAGAAATTCTCTAAGAAGAGCTTAAGGAAGCTCATATATTTGCAGTTATAAACAACTCCCAAAGCTAACCCCAGATAAATATTGAAAAGAGGGACAATGGTGGTGACAGTTTTATAGGACGGGGATGTAGTTCATAGCATCACCCAAGTCAGTGTTTATTCATGGCTGCATGCAATTTCAATCTCCATTCTTACAGAAAATTGAAAGAAGTTTCTAATGTGGAATAAAATTTGAAAAGAAAAAATTGTAAGGCTTTGGGCTGGCAAGGTGGGGGACAGGTCAGGACCTGATTGCTGGGACACAGGATAAGAGAGTTGAATGCATCTGCTGACTGTGCCCTGCCTCTCTCCTGGCTGGGAGCTGTGGTACCTGCGATTGGACCTAGGCATTGTGCGATGTGGAAAGTGTAATATTCCTAATTCAGAAGAGATTGTGTATTTGCTAACTAGGGCTGCAAGTGGCTCAACTTAGCTTAACTAAACACCCAGTCCAGCAGAGACAAGATCTATGGACAGGGCAGATGTCCACATGCAACACTCCCATCTTGTTTTATTTTAAGATGGAAAAGAGACTGAGAGGACATCTCAAAGGTATCCCACATGGTCACCTAACACACAACACACATGTGCTCAATTTCTTCCATTTGTCTGAACCAGCACCTGCTGCCATGGGCTGATTATTCAAACTGGGACAGAGTTCACAGTGAATATTTTTTCTGTAAGCCCCAAATAAACCACGTGTTCACAGGACACATTAGCATGTATTTCTTAAAAGGTGCTCTTTACCTTCAGCACAGCATAGGCAGCATTTGAATCAGCTGCTAATGATCTGAAGTACTTTGTAGGTTAAAATCAACATTCAGTGGAGACCCATAAATTAACAGTGTATGTTTCTCATTGCCCTGGGGTTACAGTAATTAGTGATTTTTAATGGTGGGGTTTTTTTGGTTTGGTTTCTTTTTAATAGAAAGGAATCAAGACCTCATTGTTGGTTATTTTCTTTTGACAGAGCTTATACACTGCAGTATGTAACATGGTACATCTTTATCAGGACACATATTTTTTAAAGTTCACTCATGTTTTGGTAAGAGTAGATGGCTTAATTACTTTCAGTGCCCTTGCAGCAGTTCCTGAGTGTGGCTTTACAGGGACCCTTCAAATCACAATGTATATATTCAAAATAAAAATAGTAAATTATCAGCCAGATCCTCAGCTCTTGACCGGCAGGCACAGCCATGTTCTTAGTGCTGCTAGATGAGACCAGACTGCTGCTTCAGCTGTCCTGCCTTCACGTCCTCCTCTTCCTCCTCCAGCACCTGCAGGTTTCTGCACAAGCAGGAGCTCTGTCTTGGCAAAAGGAGACTCACAGCAGTGATACAGAGGGGATGAATTTCTCAAGAAATTTGATTTTATATGGATATGAATTTGTTAACAACACTCAGATGTGAATGAAAAAAAACAGCTCAACATCATGTGCTTCTTTAGAATGGATACATTAGGGCGATGCTCACACCTGTGCAGGGCGCTGTGCAGGTGGGGGACACTCACCCTTTAGGCTGGCTCTCAAACTCTTCTGCCCACTGCTCCTGGGCATCCTCCATGGAGAGGTCCACGTCCCGGGTTGTGGCGAAATTGAACTCGCTGCCTTCCGTCCCGTGGAAGTAGATGGAATTCCCATCTGACTGGCAGCTATGCTGTGGGCACAGGAAGCACATGGCAGGTACATCGGGTTTGTAAGGTGACCTGTTCAGAGTGAGCTGTGCATTATCCAAGGACTTATTGATGCCAAATAAAAATGGATGGTCATCTTTTATCTTTCTTATCCCACAACAATTGTGCCCTAACCTCGGACTCACTTCCCTACAAACCCGCTACAGACCATAGTAAAACTGTGCTTGCATTGAAAAGTCATGCCCTATATCTCTGGGTGTTTATTTCTGTCTTAAATTATTGTCATTATGTCTGGCCCATAGACAACCATGTGTACAAATACCTTCAGTAGTATATCAAAAATTGCTATGGGGGTTTTATAGGCAAAAGAGTTTTGTGAGACATGTCAGATCCCCATGCCTGAATTTTTGCCAAAAGAGGCATTTGTGTATAAAATTGCTATGCATTGCCATATAGCAAACTTTGTGCCTGAAGGGTATGAGTGAAAAGGCTGTATTTGCCATATTTAATTCAAACAGCATAACAAAGAGCTCTAGAGGCAGCTACCTCTTGTGACACAGCAATTTCAGGAGTCCCAGGACTGCTCTCAAACCCAGTGTGTCAGCTTTTCCAACTGCATTTCTGCATGTACTATTTCAGCAGCATAAAGTAAAGCCATATATGTCCCCCCAACATTCCCTACTACCACAACTTTCCAGGAGTATTGGCCTGGAGGGAGCTGCCTGTAAGGAGCACATGATGTATTACAGTACAGATTTTCATCCTTCTCCCACCCTAATTTTATCTTCCTGTGTGACTGATAAAATGATAAAAATTGCCAAATCTGTGGGGCTTAAACAGGTACTAGAAGCTTCTAAAGAAGATCTACTTGGCCTTAATGCAAACTGACCATATTTTATTGAATTGTTCATATTACAATAAGTACTGAGAAAACTAATCATTATCTCAAACACCTTTTTTTTTTGTGTGTGTGTGTAATTCTTGCTCTCCTTAAAAGTGGAAGCTGAAATAAAAAACTATTAATTAGAAGAATTCTGCATTCTCACCATATTTCAACACCTAAAAAAGAGATACAATAACACCAAATTGCATTGACCTTTTCACTGTTGTCTGTGCAGTGCCCTCCTGTCTCTGAACCCCTTGGTAACGTGCCGAGGGAAAATATGACAATCACCTCTTCTGCACTTAAAAAGGTCATGGTACTGTCACATAAGGGAATAATTACATTTTTAATAAAGAGAAAGGTGGGGCAAGAAATGAAAACTGCCCAATACACCTTTGTCTATGGGATTTTATAAGCAAAGCACAAAATAACACATTTTATCATATTCTAGAAATTCTATTTATCAATACAAGAAAGAGATATCACTGAAATTCTTTTACTGATGATTTTCAAGTATGGTTGCCAATAATTCAGCAACTAATTTATACTGAGGAATGAATTTTGTGACTACATTTCTAGAGGTGCCTACACATTGTTAAAAAAATTGATTACTTTAAATCTGATTTTTGTATAGAGACTTTATGGTCTACTTGAATGACAGCAGCTCTATGTTTATTAACACAAACTAAATGTCACTTAAAGATATTCCACACTGTAAAAATGTAAAGACTGTTTCAACTGCTGAAATAAACAAATTGCTGTTAACGTGTTTTCCTTCCAAAGAAAGGCCAAAGCAATAGAAAGATCCTGAAGTGTTGATAATTTATCACAGAAATTAAATAGATTTTGTCACAAGTCTCCTTGCTCTGTTAATGCAGCATATACACAGTACATCACATATGCCACTGAAAACGCAGAATAATTTACACATCAAGTACATTATAACTAGCAGAAATTAATGACACACTTCTATATCTTCTCTTTGGAAAACAGCAGTTGTACTATGCAGTTATTTATAATTGTCTGAGAAATTGCTTTTGCTTACCGATTTTATCCTTCATGCTCACAGGTATAGCTAACATCAGAATTTTAAGAATAAATTGTTTATTTGTGTGTATACTGTGTTGTTATTCTTGTTTTTCAGAATTTTCCTCGTTTTCCTAGCAGGGAAAAAGTATCCTTTATCTGTCAATCAATCTGTCACAAGAGTCCTATTATCAGCAGGCAATCAAATAAATACACTAAAAATTAATATTCAGGCTAAAACTTCATTAAAATTTATACATAATCCTTCATCTCAGGAAACAAATAGACAAATAGATCCTACTGAGCTAGTTATTACAATTAAAAACAAGCTTTGGAAAATTCTTTACAAGTCTTGCTTATTTCTCAGGTGCCAAGTTATATGTAAGTATGCAGTCGATAGTAATTAATAACGTCTTGGCTGATGAAAGCCATCCATTAAAATAAACACGAACCAGATACAACGCCATAATCATTTAATATTGCATGTCCTTCTGCTGTCTAGCAGAATATTTACTCAAATATATACGATGGAGTTTTCATTTAGGTTGTCAAGATAAATAAATGGGCAGTTTGGCAAAGAGGTGAACAAGTAATTATTTATACAGTGGTGTATGATCAATCCTCACCATTTTTTCCATTAGTTCCCTAAAGCTATGTTTATGCTTTTATACATAGCTACATAGTACCTATGAATATGGATTTTATGCATATTTTATGTGTTAATGAACTGCACAACGTATGGCTCAAATCACAATCTGCTCATATTAGCTTTGACTCTCACATGAAACAGCTATGCAGGAGAAAAGTTCCGACTGGGCTTTAACTCCTTCTGTTACCCTAAATACCTATGGAACCAGTAATAGATGCTCATGACCATTAAAGTTAATGACCTTTAAAGAAAGTAAGAAAAATGCTCAAAACACAGGTATGGATTTTAAATAAGTTCTGAGGAGGGGCCATCACTGTCTTGTATGGTTTTGCCCCAGTGCCACCATTTGGAGCCCCGGACACATTCCCATGGCAGAAGCAGATGTGAAGAAGCTCCATGAGCCATGAAGCCACATTTCCCTCACCTCTATAATCATCACCCTCAGTCCACTCTTAGCTCCCATGTTTTAATTTTAACCTTGCAAGCAGTCAGGAGGAAAAGAGGCTCCGTAGGAGATGGTCCCTCACAAGCACTGCCCCCAAGTACATTGCCAATCTTGTTCAACATCCAGGAGGCAACTGACTGTGTTGGATTATTTTGTGGTTTTGTAATAGGACTTGAACAGATTAAAGATGGAACTGAAACCATCAGACTCATTTTGTCTTAGATTTAACCCAAAATTTGAACTCAAGTCTTTAGAAACAAAGAACTAAAGCAGTACAATTTATATACTGCGTTGCTTCTTCACCAAATTAAAGGCTTTGCCCTTGCAGTGGTAGTCTACAAATTTCCAGTATTTTGAGGACTGAATTTTACAAGTATTCATCTGGTCATTCTAAAGTGATAAAAAATGTGGAATGGACATGTAACACATTTTGAAACTAATTGAATTAAGTTCTCTCTAAATTGGAGATATTGCAAATTATGTAGATTCAGAGTTCTCTTTTATGAATGTCATATTAAATTTATTCTGTTTTATTTACATTTAAATGATTTATAAGATAGGAAGAAATTAACTTGCCGTACAAATTCTGTAACTAAAAAGGCCAAATGACAGTGACTTGTAGGATATTTCTTCCTGTTACCATCAGCTGTAGGTCCAGAATTAAGCAGTGCTCAATTTTATTTAAAGAGGATTAAAAGCATGTGGAACATTTAGTGTGTCCTTGTGCAAATTACAGCACTGACAAGTTAACTAATTTGTGAGGAAAAATTAATTTACAGAATAAATTCTTTGACAAATCTGATAGAGTTCATTTAACAAAGTTTTCTTCCAAATCACCTACATAATGGAACATAAGACACTTGCAGGCACTTGAATGAAGCCACTTCACAAAAGTAGCTGTTTCCCTTTGTTTGCAACTGGAATGGGACTATCAGCTTGCCATAAGTAAACTGTTGTATTCCTAAACAAACAATCCTTGCCAGTTGCCAAATGGAAAGAAGCCAAATTCTGTTCAGGGACTGTGGTGATCCCAAGCGAAAAGAAACCCCAAACCCCAACAAATAGATTAATTTAATCTGGCACTACCAATACTATTATTCACTAGCTGTAATTGTTAAGCGATTGCTCTGCAAGAATAAGGCAAAATGAAAATTGGCTGGATGTATTCCCATATCTCAGCATTCTTGGATTTGCTTTCAATCTAATCCTCACTTTCATTTGCTGTGTTTCTGAGGTTTGTCTACTGGTTAGTTATGGTGCCTGCTTTTTCCCCATTTTCAAGGCCCTGCATGGCTCATCCACATCTGCCTCTACCATTTCCCATATGCACCATCTTGTAGCTCCCTTTACCTTGACTGCCAGTGCTTGTCACTGTCTGCTGGAGAGACACCCAAAGCTGCATGCCTTTGCCCATTCTGCTCACCGTGCATGTCAAATTCCCCACATGATGTCCTTCAGAGACTTCCTTAGTTCTCTCTTCAAAAAGCCTTATCATTCGTCACACTGAAGAATGCACTGCTGATCATGAACAGCACTCTCTCCTCCTGCAATGTTTCCTTTTACTCCCACAATTCCTCATCCCCAGCTTATCTCCTGTTTTTAAATTCATGGCAATTTCCTGGGACACAGGCTCTTTTTGATTTGCGCCTGAAGAGGCAACAATGAAGCCCCAATGATACCACTACTACAAAAAATACATTTTCATGCTAAAATTACTGTTATCTATGAATATGTCTAGTTTATGAGTACAGTTCTTAACCAAATTGTCTATGAGACCCAGCAAGTCTTTTTAATCCAGGTGAGCTTTCTATTGTACATTATAAGGATATTTCCTAATAATTTGAAGATACAGAATATGGGAGAGACAGCAATGCATGGTCTGCAATCCTCCGGAGTTCATCACGCTGTTTATTCTGCTCTATACTCCTTACATTTTACATCTTCTACCCACAGCTTTCATCCTTTTTTTGGTAGGTGCTTTTAGGAAAGCCTCTTGATCATCTGAGATACAGAAGGGTTTAAATTAGCACTGATCAAAACTACTGGTCAGCAAAAGCAGGACACTCAGATTGGGTGAAGCAGGCACTTTCCAACTGGACCTCTTTCAGGTTTCATAAGTAAATACTGACCAATTTTCTGTAGCACCTAAATTGCTTAAGGGCCCCAGGTAAGATCTAGGATCCTACATCATGCAGCATGTCTGAACAATCCCCACATTTTTAAAGACTTGCATGAAAGCACCATGTAAGGAGACATCTGCTACCCTCAGCGTGACCTCTTGGCTGGGAGGGACCTCTGGAGATCTCCAGTTCTCCCTGCAATGTGTAAGTTGCACAGGCATCAACCAGATCAGCTTATGTCACAGTTGCAGCTAAGGACACAGCCCTTAAGATTTTTAGAAACTCAAAAAACAAATATTGGGAATGTAAACAGAAGCACTGAAGTTCACCCAAGCCAGCTTCTGTCCCAGTTGTTCAAGTCAAACTTGTGAATCAATAAATACCTCTTGGCTTTACAGTAAGGGATTTCTTTACTTTGAGAGTGGAACAGAGGGCAACTAAATGATACAACTGTGCCATTCGGTGAAGCATCAACAGGAAACACTAGTGTGAAATTCCTCAGTGTAACAGATTTTTGGCTGAGGTGCCGCATATCATCTTCCTGAGGCTCATTCCTGTGCTTCCATGAAAATGTTGTTCACCTCTATGCCTTTAAAGTATCCACAGTCATCTTTACCATCATTTAATTAGGTTTTTATCAGTGGCAAACACTGATGCTCATCTTCATATTATCTCCCCTGGGCCTAATGGCCCCGATGATTCTTTCAGACAGCTGTAGCCTCGCAATTTATTTTTTGGCGACATTTCTTGCATTGGAATGAATGTGTTGGGCATTTGGGCAGTGCCAGCTTGCAACGGGCTGACGGCAGATGGAAAGAAATCTGCCCAGTATGCCTTCACCTCTACACGAGCAGAGGGCCATCAATTTCTCCCATTAAGGAGTTGTCACACAGCCCACCCAGCTGGAGGAGCATCTCTGGTAGCCAGGCTGGCTGGCGTATGCTATTCAAATACAAAATGCACTTTAAAAAGAAACGAAAATATCGTTTGTCGGCAAATTGAAAATGCATGGCTTTGACCGCAGCCAATTTTTTAATGACTGTAATATTTTAAGTGATTATTTTTGCCACTTCAGATTGCTCCTTAGAGAGGAGAGGTTTTTTTAATTAAAATCTAGGCAATGCAAACAGATGAGATACAAGAAGCAGAGGAAAAAGAAAAAAACATGAAGAAAATTAACTGAAGCAGCATTGTCCATGGAGCCATAAATTAGATACTGTATCTTTCTGGGAACAAGTCATGCAGGTTTTAAAAATTTTTAAATTTTGACATGATAGCAGATAACAGGATAGATTAAGTCTTGATAAAAATCATACTCTGTATGCAATGTTTCATCCAGCAAAGATACAGTGACAGAATTTAAGGACAATTTAAAATTCTAAATTCTGTGGATTTGGCTATTAATGCTTCTGGCCTGACATACCTTCTTTAATCAAAGTAAAAATGACAATGTGATTAAAATACCTTACCATGAGATAAACAGAGCGTTAATCTTTCCCCCATGCTACCTTTTTACACCACTTATTGTAGGGTAAAGAACAAAAACTTTGGCTGCACAAGCAGGCCAGGTGCACAGAGGGTTATAGTGCACTTTCCCTTTCCTAAACAATGGGATGACACTTATCCTGTGACGTAGCAACAAACATTTATAAAGTGTGTTTTCACTCATCATTTCCGATTACAGACTTATTCAAAGGCCAGTGCTCAAAACACTTTGCTTGTGTATAAGGGATTGCTGTGATTTGCATGGGGTTCTCAGTTTTCTAGGACACTTCATGATGTTTTTTCAACATTGGTCATTCTGGCAATGACCGATTTCCTTAATGAGTCATTTAACTGGCATGAACTGAACTATTCCTCCATATTATTGGGAAGTACTGATGTTTGTAGCACTCTGCCATAAGCATCACTGTTCCTCTGGAAGCAACAAGGTGCATTTACACCACAGTATAATTAGAATGAGAAAGAATCGACCAAAGTTGTTTCTACTCTTTGGCATCTAATGGGTCAATTCCTGTTGTTTTTATTAATGTGCATCTCACACAGTGACCTGTGAAGACCAAATTCTTTCCTTCTAGGAGGCAGGAAAGACCCCCAGTGGTTTGACACCAGCTCAGAGGTAATGCTGGCTCCCTGCCACCCTTCCCAACACTTCCAAGCCACGGGGAACTGGCATGGAGGAAGGTGCAGGTTCAGCAGTCCTGCCTGACAGTGATTCTCAGCTGCCCAAACAACTCACAGCACCACAGTCAACCACCTGTCAGTTCTAATGAACCCCTAGGCACTGTATCTGAGTATTATTGTTTTAATTAAAACTGTGATTATTAGGAAAAAAAATTAAAAATCAAAAGCAACTCCATGCATGAGCTAGATCCAGCCCTATGGGTATACAAACGTCTCCTCACGGGCACAGCTCAGCGGGGCCATACCCTCACTAAAGGGCACAAGTCGACAGGTTCTGCCACCCTGCCCTGCTTTTCTTCACTTTTCCACCCCTCTCACACTCCTCCTTCCACCCACAGAGAAGCAGGAATGGCTCTCGGATGAGGTGCAGTAGGAAGCCCACTCATCTCTTCCCAGGAAGATGCGGTAGATAAGGGCTCCTGCAAGGCAAAGCAGCTGGCTAGAAGGCTGGGTTTGGCCCACAGACCAAATACTGCCTTGTTATATATTATTCAAAAAACAAAGAAATTTTGTAAGATGCATCTATATCTTTGTAATTTTGACCAATATAAGGTCATAGCAATTTCAATCTGCCATTTTCACACTGGCATACGCAGAGCATTATCTCTCCTCCTTCAAACAAATATATTTGATCTGATTCAGAAAATAGATACTTGAATTCTTTTTTTTAAAAAGAATTTAAAAGCAAAAAAAAATTGCAGAAAAAAAGAATCTTGTTTATTTCAGCACAAACAAACCCGAAAGAGACATATATGGAATATCAGGATGTTTGTTTTGGAAAAAGACTACCCAAAGCCATTCCTATTAATTAACAGAGTATTCAGACATTTGGAAATCTACTCTAGAGCAAGGAAGGGTCGAATTGCTTTATCAGCCTTTCTTTTTGCCAAACTCCCAGGCCTGTGTGCATGTCTCCTCTGCTCAATAGCACACGACAACACTGGTTCAGGAAGGACTTGCAGATCTAGGATGTGCACAGCCCTGCTCTGTTCAGGGTGTGGTAAAAGGTCACAGTAATTTACAACATACTTTTCTGAGTGTGACTGCTCAGTTCTCCCACTCTCTCCTTTTGCAGGTTTCTCTTCTGCTACACTGGCATGCATATCTGCGAAATTAAAATGAGCTGCATGGTGATGACCTGATACTTAAAGGGCTTAGTGAATCAGGATATTGGGACTGGGACAGTTTCAGGATTTATTGGTCATGTGCACAGTAAAGAATAATGTGCATCACTTGCCATTCCCTGGTCTTAAAGCCAGCCTGCTCAGTGCGGCTGGCACACACCTTCCCCTCTTGCCCCATCCCATGCTATGCCAGGCTGCACACACAGAGCTCAGCAGCACCAACAGTCTCAGGCGCAGTCCCCAGACCTTCAGACCAAACAAACCAAGCTGACCAGCTGGATGGCAACTTCCAGCCACCAAGTGAACAGAGGCTGCAACTGCTGAGGAACAGCAATTCTGGAACTTGACTCTTCTCAAAGATGAGAAGCGTCACTGGGTTAGAACATCATGATCAAATACTTTGCTAATTTGGTGTCCATAATGATCCATACAGCTTTTACGCAGATATGGAAACATTTCAGAGACAGGCAGTTTGGTCTCAATGCTATTTTTATGTAATCAAAGCCCTGCAGAGACATGAACTATAGGACTGCTGTGGTTGTCTCCCTTCTCAGCCTCAGTTTTTGAGCTTGCACATCCAATTTTTGCCCAGGGCAAAGAAAGAAAACAAAATAACCTTGTACTTCAAGTGCTGTACCTCAAAGCACAGCCATTTCTGGTCAAATCACAGGAAATATAAAGCATCCACTAAAGAAAGAGATCACTTTTATGTTCTATAGGAGTAGAGATCCAAGAAACATTACTGAAGGAAGAAGACCTTATCTTTTCCCCCAATTAGCTATGAAGTCTTGAGGTTCCCAGACCTTCAATAGCTCTAGGAGCACAGCACTTGTTCATGAATTTCAGCAATTTCAACCACCAGTGCAACATCCTAACCATGCTCAATTGTGAGGCTGTGCTCACGCTCAGAGCTGTCACTTGAAATATTGAAACGCAGTCAGGAATTTATCCTGTTCAACACCCTTCCACACAGTCCAACACAGATAAATACGTTCCAGTGGATCCAATTAATCTCCTAAGGGTTGCTTGGCCTTGCTAACAGCATCTCTCTTGCCTTTTGCTGTCTTCTTTGGAACCAAAACACACGAATTCAGTGGCTTATCTCTCAGCTTGCATCCTGTTTCAGTAGCCAGGTCCAGCTGCGTCTGCAACCAGCCATGTGCTTTCAAAGGAGTAGCAACTGCTCCTGAGTGCAGCAAGCAACGTAAGGAAATTCCTGGTCCAAGCTCAAGCAGACTGGGAGAGGAGGAGAAACTGCTTCCCAAGCTGAGCACAGGGCTTATTGAGAGCGTGATATCCAAACCCACCAAACTGGAGTAAACACATTGCTGCATAATTACCATTAATACCACTTTCCACTCCAGTGATTGAATCCATCACAGAACCTAACCCAGGACCAGACAGCAGTTTTCATGGTGGCACTTTCCCTCATTTCAGTTGCCTTTTAAATTTACTAATTGAAACAGCTATCCATCTGAGCAGTTGTACCAGCAGAACTCCCGGACTTGTAATGTTTGCTATTTATTTAAGCAGAGCTCAAGTACTAACAAAGTAAACTTTCCACAGGAAAAAAAACAACTTTCTTTGCAACTTGGTAATCATCCAACAAAGCATGTAGAAGGTATAACAAGCGATTTTAAAAGCCACCTTGTTTCTTTTTGTTTTTCTTAATATTTATCAGGACTATTTAGCAAATTCTTGATGATTGGGAAGCAAAAAGACTTGTAGGAAAAAAAGGAACTAGAATTATCTGTGATGCAAGCTATCGCTGTAACACTATTAGGGTTTCTCAAACATAATTCTTTCTTTGACTCCGATAGAGAAATCTCAAAAAAATTTCCCTTATGACATATTTGATCTCATTAGCACAACCTATAAAGATTCTTACCTAATTATACAAAATATTGTGTTTGTGCTAATCTGAGATTAGAGAAATAGTGTTTTAAAGAAAAGCTTTTGTAAATTTTTATATAATGTTCTAAACACAAAAAGTGCAAAAAATTGTCAGAAAATTGTTCTTGATCCTAGAATGCCACGACAGCATTTATGCTGATCTGATGTAAATCTTGACCCAATTTATAGTTTTACTTTTGATATAATATGAAATTCACATTGCAAAATCTGTTCAAATTATATTTGGCAAGATTGTTCCTGAAAATCTGCAGAAGTCTGGAGCCAGAACCTTAAAAAAGGAAATCTGAGTAAAGCAGCACTTTGGTAACAATCTAGATACACTACAGGGTCCCATGAAGAATAAAAGCCCTACATCATATGTAACCTTAACCCAGTATGGCTACACCACAGCCTCACACGTATCCTTAACCCAGTGTAAGTGGCTACACACAGTCAGATGCCAGCTGGGAATAGGCATTTGCACATTTCACTAGTGCTTAAAACAGAAGATGAACTCGGAGGAATGGCAGGCTGCTGAATCCTCACTCGTGGCGCATGCAAGGCTTGAGCCTGAACTGAATTTGTGTCTAGAAACACTCAATGATATATATAGGTTTAGGTCCATTGCCTTCCATGAAACCATAGTTGTGTATTGACACAAACTGAGTTTAACTCAACAAACGCCAAAATAATCACCACTACAAAAAAACCCCAAAAAACCCAACCTCCCCCCAAAAAAACCCAAAAAACCAACCAAAAACCAAAACATCACCACCAACGAAACAACAACAAAAGAGATTTATTTGCTAAGGTTGAGACACTATTTGGGCATGTTTCAGAAGGAGCAAGCACTGTTTAGGCTTGGCCATCTGAGAAAAAATAACCGTGCTCGTGGTACATTAACCCTTGCTTTGCTTTCAGACCTTCACATTTTAAAATCCAGAGATAAGACTGACAAAACAAAAAGTGTGAACTGATCACATAATAGTCATTAAATACGCAGGACATTATTTGATTCTAAAGTCTCACGTAAAATCTTTGTCAATGTAGTTTAAATGGTCTTGCTGAAGTAAACAATAGACACAATATGTAGGTCCTATGAGTAGTAGATTAATGGGAATATTAATTTGAGACCTTTTGTATCAGGTTCTGTGGGAAAAGGATGAGGCCCAAACCAACCTCTTACTGCCTAGTATTCAACATCTGTTTCCTGTGCAATTGCCAAAACCATTACCAGCATCATAAATGAACCCTGACATAAATCTGCTATTTTTTTTTGTCAATGAAAAATAGGATGAAACCAGAGAGTCATCTCCCATTCAACTTCCGGCCGTGTGGAAACATAGAAAGCAAGAATCCAGCTGATTTCCAAGTACTGAAGAACTCTGCGTGTGAAGGAACTCTGTGCATAGCTGGGCTCCTTAGAGTTTTTCCCAAGGCATAATGGTCTTGCTGGATTACATATATCAAAACAAGCTCATACCAAAAAGGAGAATTTTAAGGAGCAGCCACTACCTGAATGCATGCTGCAGTGGAGGTGGGATATTCACAGACAGAAAGAGTACGAAACTCTATTTTTTGTGATTGTTCGTGATGAAATGAGTAGCTGTAGCTGAACAACACCAAGTTAAACAAGCAGGTAGTTTTCAAAATATCCAAGAAAGACTTGAATTTGTTTCAAAAATATTGCACTGTTTGGCTGAAAGGAAGCTGTTTCACATTTTCTGTTACATGATCTTTGACATGACAGTATAAACTGTCATTTGGTTTTGGTGATGGCAGAAAAGTCTCATTGTTTTAGAAAGCCCCAAGGGGACAGAGAAAAGGTAAAAACAAAGTTCAAGTGAGCCCAATTCTAGAAGCAGATGGAGTGGCCTGAACAGCCTTGTGTTCACAGTTTGGTTAGATGTTACTGTCTTCTTCTACATACAAGAGTAATAATAACATAACGTCATGGAAATCAGACTAACCTTAACTGTGGCCCCAGGAAAGAAAAGCCAGTTGCCAGTATCCACAGGATCCAGATTATCTTCTAACACCACTTTTCTGTGAGCAGCATTTATCACCAGGATGTTGTCCAGTGCCCAACAGGCTTCATACACATCACCAGCATGAACATAATCCTGTTTCCACTGAAAATGGATGTTCTCCCCTTTAGCATCTTCAGGAAGGTACAAGATGTGGATGATTGTGCTGATGTTGGAAGGGGCACTGAAAAACAATGATAAGGAATTAGACCCATTTTAAGCCATAGCTAGGAAAACTTTTCCCTCAATTAATGTATTTGCAAGGTGTGATACAGTCATGCTGGCATCCCTTGCACGCTATTCTGTGGAGATCAGAAAATACATGCCCTGAGGCAGAGTCCCACTGTGCCAGGCAGTGCACATCCAGCCCAAATAGACAGCTCTGATTCAAGGAATAAAGCAATAAATAACAGATGAATGCAGATTTTTCAAGAGCAGGAAGACAGAGCACGGCCACGTCCATGCTCAGTGCTGGGCACAGCTCCTACATGACTGGGCATTGTCAGGTTATTTTGCAGGTATGGCAAAAAGGAAATGTTAAGGAAGCTCTTTATAGAAACAGGTCTCCCAGTATTTGCTTCACCCAAAGAATCTCCTAACTTCTGATGCTTCAGTTCCTCATAGATCTGGATGGAGCAGAATGGTTGGAGGGAAAAGGTGGGAATTTTCTCTAACATGTCCTTCCAATCCCACATCCCTGCAGCCATGGTAATTCTGTGGATGGGAAGGCCTTGAGAACAATACAGATGAAACTAGTGATTTGTCCTCTCTCTTGCTGTTAAAAATGGAAAGTGTAGAGGGGAGAGGCAGACCTGAAGTATTAGTACTAAGCAATACTAATACTTCAGAGAGCTGTCCTCAGAGCTGTGGAAGGATATTCACCCCAAGCTCTGGGTGAATGTCTTTACATTGCTAGTGGCAATGAAAGGACTGAGCTCTGTGTGCACAGAGGGGATGCTGAGAATGATTATTTTTGGTTTACTAATCACCCAGTCAAGGAATTAGCTACATTCAAACCTCAGGCTGCAAGGAGTTACAAAACTGGGGTTTCAAGATGCCAGCTACTCAACCTTGCCTTTCCCTTGGTACTGATGCTTTGAAGGGTGAATAGTTCATTAGAGACAATCCAGAGCTTTTGCAGAAAATGGGCACCAATTTCTTGCTTTTATAGCAGAAAACAGAGGAATTTCTCTTTTGAAAGCAAAGTGAAATTCTGAAAAGCAACTGCGCTTGTCCCATATTCACACCCAGACTCTGCCCCCACAAATCACCCTGCACTTGCTAAATGTTGTGTCTGTCACTCTCCACTGCAACGCTGCTCTGAGATGTCCTCGCTTACCCCTGAGCCCACACACAGCACCCACCTTCCCGGGGAGACCCTTCACTTTCCTCACAGGGGTCCAGAGCTGACATCCCACTGTCACAACACACACCAACACATCACCTCCCCTTCACAGCTGCCCTGCTGTCCCATCTCTCCCAGTTCTCCCACCATTCCTAGGAGCTGCGTGTAGCGCAGTGAAGGTCACTGAAGCACATTCAGATAAACGCTGTAATTCATACAGAGCACAGGACAAACGAGCATCCTTCCATAATTCATCCTCTCCACTTCGCACGACATTGCCCTATTGACCTATTTTCTACTGCTGGCTCCAGCATCAAAGTTGAGGCAAGAGAGATGAAACTGTATGGACATTAACTTCAAGAAATTTGGGTTTCAAGGACTTGTGTTTGCACCATCACAGCTCAAGTTTCCTGGCTTGGAGAGCTAAGAGAGCAACTGGACTGAAGTTATGGACTAGGTGTGTAATTTTGCATCAGTGTGAGAAAAATAAAAGGTATTATGTGATTACTCTGAGGCAACTCCAGTGAAGTTACTCTAGCTTTATATTTTTCTGAGGTAAGAATTAGAACCATTTGTTTTACTAAAATTGTTTCTAATTTATATTTTTTTAATGAAATCCTAATCCTACTCCCACAAGGAGCCGGAGAATGGATCCTGAAATCCATAGTGTCGCAGCCAGAGTTTTACTTATTAGTAAAAAAGTTAAAGAGTCTTTTGTTCTGTAAATTGCCTCAGTGGAGTGAAAATAGGCTCAAGGAAACCACCCGTGAAGCACAGACATTGGGGTAATGCAGCAAGGCAGACTGAGATGCTATGAGGACATTACATATAAATGACAATTTTTTCTCCCCCTGTTGTATAACTAGGTACATATGCCATTGCACAATGGCTTTCCTAATGTTATTGAATAAAATATTATTAAATATATATATTATTATTATTAAATATCTCTTAGAAAAATCCATCTCTGACACTGAATCTCTTTTTAAAGGTGTGAATATTGCAATAAAAACCCCCCTTAAATTTCTCATTCATAATCCTTTGTGTTCTAATGTAAGCCAGTTTGTTTAAAAGGAAGCCATTATTCACCACAATCTTGTTATTACAAGAGTATTAAAAGCATTCATATCAAGCTATAAACTATTTTTATTGAATATTTTATCATACCAAGGTAGAAAATTGTAACACTATATAATATGGTTCTTGCTGACATTAAAAATGGTGTTAAAACATAACAGTTATCAAAGTTTTGATTTTTCAGGTACCTGAACCTGCTGGTTATTGGAGTTGCATTTTAAGTCTGAAGTCATTGTCTTGCTCACCTCCCACATACTCAGTGGATGAAATTGTGATTTACCAAACACAGTGGCAGTTCTGCAATTAGCAAGGAATTTCACCCTTCATCTTTTAACGTGTATTAACGAGCAAGAACTGAAAAGTTAACAAATAGAACAAGCTTTAAAAGAGCCACGTTTGAACACCACCTGCTCAGCTGGAAGGCATGAAAATGATTAAAAAGCCATAACAAACCTAATTTTCTCCAGCTGAGTCCAATCTGCAGAACTGTTCTTACTGTAGGACACGGTGATGCTGGGATCAGAGTAACTAAAGCGACATGAACCCGATCCTGGGAAAAGCAATAACATGAGAAGTGTTACGACACAATGAAGCAATAAATGATTCTCCAATAACCACAGTTGCTGACTGTGCCTTTGTCACATTATCATTTCTCCCGATTTTAAGGTACTTTGATTGATGATGAAATTTCCTGTGATCTGTTGCTGAAGGTAAACAGAAAATAATGCATGCTTTATGAGTCAGAAATAAAGTAGAAATGATAAATCACAGCAGCGCCATGTAATCTCTGCAAATTTCCCGAGGGAAGCCAAGTAAATTACTTAACACCCCCAACTGCAGAAAAAACCCCACCATATAATGTTTAAACAAATCCTTTTTATTACAGAACAATCCGGATAGCAGAACTCACAGGAAAACCAGTAAGAGACTGTTTTTCATATTGCCATATTAAAAAATAATTACCAGACAGAAAAATACAGTAAGTAAGAGGAAAATATACATGGAATTATTTGAGCCAAGATCAAATATGCTTTAAGAATTTAACAGAATAAAGATGTTACAAAATTAGTTATTTTAAGGTTGCCTGAAGAGAATTAAATTAAGAAATCATCCAATATACTCCCTGGACCCTATAATTAATAACAAACATTTGATGCCGATCTGGGAATCTCAGAACACTTTACAAAAATGAACTAATTAAGCCTTATGGCACCCCTGCAAGGTAGGGTAATATATTTACTTTTGATTTATAAAAGGGTGCCTTCTGGGTGTTGTCAGAAAAGATAAGCTTAACAATTAATACATGGGACAGTCAAAACAACAGAAAACCAGGACTGAGAAATTCAACCTAGAAAACATGAAAAACAGCTTGAGTGGTAATTAAACATATTAAAAATACTATTTTTTCTCAGACACTGGCTAATTCATCCACGTCAGAAAAATCAGTGCTCAGTGAAACAGACAAATCCTAAGGTGTGCTCCAAAGATCAGAATTTTCCCTTCATAAGCTTGTTGAAATGTGAGATTCAAAGCAGCAGACAGCAGCTACCTTCTGTATTTAAGAGAATCAGCTCTCAATTAAACAGCACCTCTGACGGCATCAGGGTACTGCTGAGTGAGTACCACAGCTTTGCTCACAGTATGACTGTATTATACGTGCTACAAGTAGTATGTTAGGGTTATGTGTCTCAGAGACTCTCAGTCACACTGAAAGTTGTGTACATACATATTTTATAATATGTATAAAGGCATATATACACTGCTGATGATAAAATACTATCATTTTTCCAAGCCAGGGTGCTTATTTTCGTAATGAAATAAACGGCTTGATTAAAAAGGTGTTAACCACTTGTACAAGAGAACAGCTTACACATTTTAATGGGAACATATGTCATTAAACACACTGCTTGCAGCCCCAGCTCCCCTGAGGCAGTTCACATTCGCAGCTCTCAGCTCTCCAGAACTGCTTTTCTGCTCTGAGACATGCATCACATACCTCTGCAGGGGGAATACCACTCCAAAATATGGGGTGAAATCCTGTCTCTATAATTTTGCCTGATACATCAACCAGCATCCTGAAAATGATCCACAAAGTTGCTTTCCTGTATCTTTTGCTAATGTTAAATTGCAAATAGAGGAACAGATACTTCTGAGCCACTACAGCTGCATGTGGTACATTCAGCTGGTCTGACACATATTCTTGCTGTAAAGAGGCACAGTATAATTAATATTGCAAAGGCAGCAGGACTTTGAATTACCAACCATGTATCCAAAATGACTACAAAGCAACTGTCTGGTTGTATTTTACTGACAAGGCATTTTATTTCTATCGTATTAAAACAAAATGATGTCAGGAAAAGCCTCTGCATTTCATATTTGCCCATCTGCTGAGATGGTCTACTTTACTGAGTGACATCTGCTGTCGGCTCCTACTTCTGTGGAATTCAGGAGTTCCAACCCTTAATCACACTCGTTCATTTTATTTCAGGGAAATTCAGTTCAAATATCAGTGAACTTCAGCCAGTTTAACCACTTGGGTGTGCCAGAGGCTGGGAGGCAAAACAACAACATACTGGGTTTTTTGTTAGACAGAAATTAAAGGAACATAAACAGCAAAAATAACCAACAATAGAGATTTATAACATGTGCCATTCCAATGTGTTACAACCAACTTTTGGTACAGTGTTCTTAAACTAAGCTAAGTTCAAATATGCTGCTTAAAAAGGAGACAAGACCAGATTTGCTGCACAATCAATATGAAAAATGTTGTCTGTTAGATCTGAACACCCTCAAACTACGCGATCAAGATCACAGTTATTGCTTAAAAGAAATAGGGCCACTCAGAAAGGGCTTCGCAAGGTAGATGGGGTATTTAATGTACGATATTGGGAAAAGAGCAATGGAGACAATGAAAAGAAGGGAGAAAAATCCTGGGTTTTATTATTTTAATAAGCAGGGTAGGTTGTATTAAGATTAAAATTATTTGGGGAAAGTCCTCAAGGTCAATGTAAGTAGCAATTACTGGGTGTGATGGCAAATATATTTTATCAGTGTTTAAACTTTATGTATGTTCTTGACTCAAAATCATAACAAGGTTATTTGTCATGCAGCTATTCTGCAAAACTTGAACTGACAAAAAAAGAAATTAATATGTTTGAAAAAAATCATCAACAGAGTTCAGGCTTTGTTCTTTGTTATTTCAACCATATATTTTAAATATACAAGAAGCACATGGATCTGGTGCTTGAATCTTTTATTAAACTAATATACATCCTAGTTTACATTGAGGATTTCTTCCCAAGAAAAAGGAGGAGGGTGAACATGCAACTGCACTACAGGACAGGGTTTACTGAGATGGTCTTGCAAGTCCCTGGCTTTTAATATAATCTTCAATATTACTTTTACTTAGTATTACTGCTATTACTCTATGCTGCTGTTATTTCAGTAATCCTAAACTAGGATTATTTAAAATAGAAATCTGCTCTTTGGATGCATGCCTCTATCTCGATCAGCAAAGCTATAATCTGACTTTGTGAACAAATAGGTTATCAAAATCCAAGCAGTAACAGCAGGAATGGAGGGCAAATTCAGCTGGGGAGGGAGGTGTCCTTCCCACTGCTTCCAGAGATGGTAATAAACACTTTGTCAGCTCTCAGCAGAGCACGGGGGCCAGGATGTCATGCTGTAAATCTTCACACCCTCCTGTCCTCCAAAGAAAAAGTTGTACATAAAATCTCTTGAATGGGTTTAGATTAGGCTTGTTTTAAATCAGGAAAGCCCAGGCTTTGAATTAGCCACTAAAAAGGGTAGCAAAACATGCACAATGATTACTGCAAAGAAGTCCACGTTAGTAAGTTACTATGTTAAAGATAAATGTAATTTCTTTCTTCAACTGAGTATGTCACAGCAAACCCAAAGCCTTGGCGAGGTTACTGCTTGCTAAATCTAAGAGTTAGGATTATACTTTCAATATTAAAGGCTTGCACATATATTTATCTACTGGAGGCCGGGAGCCCACCAAACCATCCTCCAACCAAGAACAACCAAATTTTTTCTTTATATATATACAGGTAAGCTTGTCCTTGTGATTCAGGAACAAAGTATTTTTCTCCTTTGGAGTTATTTTACTCCTTTTGATAGGCTTTCATCTCAAGTTCACAGACATCCAAAACTTTTGGGAAAAAGCTAGAGTAGAGACAATTTTCATGGATTTAATTTTAAATGATACATTTGAAGCTCAGACAACAAGTTTGTTTGTTATCAAAAACTGTGAGCAGCTTCTGTTATAAAATACAGCCATTTTCATATGCTGAATATTCTGAAACACTGATTTATTTGGCTGGTGTTTTACATGCTTGGACTTTTTCCCAAGCCAAATTTCAATAAAATAAAATTTTCCCAAAGTTTAGTCCAGGCATCAATGCTAATAGAGGAGGGTTTTGGCTGGCAGAGTATGGGATTGCTAAACATCTTCTGACAGCTGCTTTGTTAATTCTGCTTATCTAAACAGGAAAGAATAGAAAAGGGAAACAAAAATATGTTTCTCAATTGCTTTGCTGCTTATGTCAGAGGACTGGTAACCCATAGCCAGGACATGACCAGCACTCACCACCCGCAGCATGTCCAACTGAATCAGAAAAAAAGTCAACGGTCATGCAGGCAGTTCCTCTTTTAATTTTAGGTCTTGATAAACTGAGTTTAGTTTCCTCCGATGCCATCTAAAGAACTAGTGAATATTTTACCTACCTTCTTTTTTTCAAATGTCATGAAGGTAGAAGTACTTAGAGCATAGTATTTCAGGAGGGATGTCATGAAGGCACCACATATCAGCTATTTGTATCCAGGCTGACAATGGCAGGCAAAATTAATTCTCACTACAGCTTTGCCTCCAACTGCGTCAGATTTACAGAAACCCAAGTCATACAGCTGTTGGTCTCTAAGATTTCTTAACAACATTGATTAGAAGCTGGTGTTTTGCTGAGATAAAACTGGGTGCCATCTGCAAGGGAAGCAATATTTTGCTCCTTATACAGTGTGACGTCCTACGCCTCTTGACAACCTCTTGATAGGTCCTGCAAGTGCTTCCACGGATAAGCAGATGAAATATCTAATGCTGGCTTTAAGGAGAACGAGTATAATGTGGAACTGCACGAGAAAGATTTAAACAAGAAATTTGTTTAAATAACCATTCTAAATAATAGAAGGGTTTGAATTGTGTCCTGACTGCAGTCTGAAAAATAAAAGAGGGCTGAGAAGAATCCTGTTTATCTAATTCTAGATTACTTTTATTCATTTTGTTAATGGGATGAATAATGATTAGTATTTGCTAAGGATTATGATTTGCTGATATCACTTGAATTAAGCCAAACTGGATAGTATAAATTACTAGTGGTCAAATTTGGCTGGCTTGCTAATAGTGTTTTCCAAAGTAATGAACCATTCAGTTTGGTATAATGAATGCTCCATGGACTCTAATTTCCTTTTTAGGTGTACGTTTATATTGGCTTTTGATCAAGAACCAGATGATTTTAACCATCTTAAATGACTGAATTTTGTGCTGGATATACCAGAAGCACTTGTACAGAAATATGCAATCCACTGTTCATTCCATTCTGCCTCTGAAAACTTTCTCAAGAGAAGGTCGCAAGAGCTTTTTAATTTTCCTTTGAAGCCACAACTTTGAATTTATTTACAAATGTGATTTTAAAATATGATATTTTAGATCTTTAGACTATTTTTTAAAAGCTTGTCCTTGTTTATAGAATGAGTTCAGAGTACAAATAAATATTCTGAGTGTAAAAAATATTCAAATTAAAAACTGTAAGAACTTTCTTCTATTTTGTAATCATATGCTAC
Source organism: Campylorhamphus procurvoides (assembly GCA_013396655.1). Lineage (NCBI taxonomy): Eukaryota > Metazoa > Chordata > Aves > Passeriformes > Dendrocolaptidae > Campylorhamphus > Campylorhamphus procurvoides. The sequence goes on from WBMV01002078.1 coordinate 140,066, forward strand.
CTTTTCATGGAAAGAAATATTTTTATTACTGACTGCTTTTCTGTCCCTTGTGAGAAAAGGTTTCTGCCTGCACCCATGTATGTGTTCTGAAAAATAATCTGAAATAAATATCAGACACTAGGAAACAAAAATGTCAATGGTGTTTGCCTTGCATAAAAATCAGATCTACTCTAGCATTAGTGAAAACTATGAATTTTGTAATGCTAAGTCTCAACTATGTATTTTCTGCAGGTTTCTGAGAGCAGCCAACTTTGTTTCACTGGCATATTCAAGCTGTTGTTCTATTTTGGAAATGCTGGGTAGTTATTTGCATCTAAAGAAAAATAAAGGGTTGACAAGCATGCTAAAAGATTTCTGCTGTAAACATGAAAAGTATAATTAGTAAATACATTTGATAAAAATTAATCACAAGGACTTTATAAATGAAGTGCTAAAAATTAACCTGAGGCTTAAAGCTCAGGATGGGGCCCTGAACAAGCTGCCCTTTCCCAGAGGGTGATCCTGGTTGGAGCACGGGGGGACCACTGGAGCAGGTGACCACCCACGGGTGTCTTCCCAGCCACCTCCTGCCAGGATTTCCAATAACAGCAAATGTACTTTATATGAATTAATGCAGCTAATTTCCTTTAGATGAGAAGTCTGAGGAAATACTTATCTGGCTCAACTTCCTCTTAGTCTATTTATATTCAGAGATATGATGTGCTTCCTGTGCTCACACAAACTTGTTCTCTTCTAATGAACAAGATCAGATCACAATTCATATTGCTTTTTGTGCTGAGAATGTTAAGGAGAGAAAAATAAACCAGGCACAAAGCTGTGTTTCCCTTTGTCAGTTTTCAAATTATTCTGATGTAAAGATGCTCAGCTATTTATAGCATCTCTTTCTGAGATCCAGCCAGCAGGTATGTGCTTGGCTAACATGCCTGTTGCCAGATAAATATTACATGATGCTTCTAAATTTAAACATTAACATCATATAGAGCTGAGGGTAAAGTGAGAAAACCTGTTAAGACCTGGATGAAATGGACACCCAGGGATTACAGTTACTGAAACAATAGTATCATTAATGCTCCAAAAATACTCTTACAATTGTTCTTGAATGTCTGACCAAGTAATAACCCCTGTGCTCAGTAAGCATTCTCTGATATACCTATATTGTATGCTTCAACATTATTGCTGTTAAATAGTTAATGTCAGATTACATGGAGATCCTCTGAGAGGGTGACTTTTCACTAAAGCTGGGCAAAATGAAAATTATACTATCTTAAAGTAATTCCGTAGTACACGAATATGTATCAGTAAGGAAAAGAGACATTCTAACTGTGTTTAGCAGCCTGGGTCAGCTGCAAAGGTCTATAATCAAGAAAATGAGCACCATAAGGTGCTGGTAAGGGTATTAAAAAACCCTTAGGAAGGGTTAAGATGGTTAAAATTTAGGAATGCACAGAAAGTTTTACTTGGATCTCTACAGCCAGTTCATTCTAGAGAGGCAGGAGAAAACACATATTGGTTCCAAGAACTGCTGTGTAAAAGGACGTATCTTGAATATAGAGATTTGGAAGTCCCTTCCTTGACTGCTTAAGGGAAATTCCCTGACACCAAGAAAATCTGGGAAATATTTTTTCTCAAGCCAAGTTCTGAGCTGAGGTGTCTCTCTTTTCTGAAACCCTATAAAACTGATTGAATGCCTTTAAATTTATATGTGGGTAGATAATTATTTTGGTAAAAGCTGTTTTTTTCAATTCCTGATAGGCTTCTCTGTTTTTATCTGCTTTTGCTTTCATGGAAACCCCTTCCTCACCCACTGGAAGGAACCAGGAGCATTTTGCTCAGCTGGGGTCTTCTCTGTTCCATTCTGCGCCCGCCCCCTCCCCGAACTACTGATGCTTTGTTGTTTGAGTTAATTAAAAAATGGGCAATTTAAATCATACAAAAGTGTTATCCTCATACAATGATATGGGCAGGATTAAGATGAAAGTCCATCTGCAATCCAGTATTTATTATTTGAAGCAACCAATTCCATAATGGCCCATGTTTGAGTGTGAGGTGGTGGCAGGGCCACCTGCCCTGGCTCTGAATCCTGAGACTGTTTATCTTTTCTGATTTTCTCCATGTAGTAAATCTGTAACACATTTTAACTCCCAGCAGTGGCTGAGAAGCCCTGGTACAGAAGTAATAAAGACAATATTTCACTGTAACCTTGGACTTGCCAAAACAACACAAATCATTTTGCCCTAAGGCCATTAAAATGTCTTTCAACTACAGCATCAACTTTAAACCCTGGTTTCAATCTAGGTATTATCTAGGCAGCCCTTCTTGTATAACTCAGCAAAATCAATAAACAACACCCAACATTTCCATGTGCTATGTGAAGAGCACTAGATGATATTACTTACCTGTCTTATTCTTTCACATTAGATGCCATTTATAACATATGCATCAAATCAAACGACTTCTCCACCAGGAAAGGGAAACTAGTAGGTCTCATGTCAGGCAATAGCAAATGGCAATTTGGGTAGTCAATGAAAAGAATGTAATACTGTTTTATCAGGGGGAAATGGGAAATGAATACTATGCAGAAAAGATGCAGAATGACACCAATTTTGGCACTGAATTATATCAAATTCTGAAGGTTTTCACAAATGTATAAGAAAGAAATTAGTACACAACAACCTGGTGGTTCAAATATATTCAGTGCTGTGTTCTTGTTGCTTAGAATGTAACTGGATCTAAATGTAGTGACAGTGAAGCTTTATTCCAGAATTATAATTTCTTATGGGCAATAGTGCTTTAAAAAACCTATTGTAAAAACCTGGTTTTATGCATTTTCTAAGCTGAGTTCAGATAAGGTTCTAACACAATTTTATTAACAAGTTTCCTGGCAATGAAATCCTTTAGAACCTCATGCTAGCTCAAAAGTGTTTCTTGTTTACCTAATGCAAGATTGTCTATCTGACTTGTGGCCACCAGAACTGCCTCTTCTCTCCTGGTACCACTATAAACACGACTGCATGGATGTGCCAGGCCTGTACAGAAAACCTGATCCTTCCTGGAAGGCACTGGAGCAGCAGAAACCTGGGTGACTGAAGGAAATAATCTATGCAGGTGACTAAAGCAAAGGAAGTGGCTCAACGTGCCCAAGACATTTGTCACCACAGTTTCTTCCATGAGGTTTGGTTTTATTTGTGTGTGTTCAGCTGACAAGATAATGAGGGATTTAAAAGACCAAATACTCTTTCATGTCAGATTCAGAAGGGGGTTATTTTTCACTTTGGTATTATTTCTCTAGAGACATGGAAGTGAATTTTCATACCAATTCTGAAGGAAATTGCTCATCTTTATTGAGTTCTGCTGAGGGTAAGCCCAGTCCTATCTCACAAAACGGCTATTACAGCATTTGTCAGTCATCTGAGAGCTTCTGCTACTTGTAAAACTGACTTTAACAAATGAAAAATAAGAGAAAATCATCAGCAATGCTTCCTTTCAGCCAAAGCTAAGGCCTATTTAGCAAAACACGTTTGAACGTTTTGTATTGAGTGATCTGAATCCAAGCAGAGGATAAATAGACAGCACAAAGGCACTACTGTCAATATGACAGCTGCCACCAGAACTGAATTAAAACATGAACCATAAATGTCTTCAAACTGCTACAGGGGCCAAATGCAGTCGTGGTTGTTCACATGGCTGAGCCAAAATGGAGCTGGGATATTTCTGGTGGGAAGGAAAAGGGATTGTCATCCTGCACAGATGCTCTGCAAGCCCTCCAGATGCTGCTCTAGGGGAAAGCCCAGAGATACTGCTATTCCCTCCAGAGAAATACATGGAGGTCAGTGAATCAACTGCACTATTTATTTTTGTAAGATTATTTTTTGTCTATCACAATCTCCTATTTGCTGAGGTTAATAGAGAAGTAATTGTTATTTTTCTGAAGCACAAAAGCTTGGCCGGTGGGACTAATCCAAAGGGCACGTTCAACAATTCTAATGATGATGATGATTAAATAATAATAATCTGTAGATTGAATAGGCATCAAAGCAAAAAAAGTATTTCCTTTATCTATATAATCAAATACATTTTATAATTTAATTCTGCAAGACTCACACTGGTAACAATGGCAAATTGCTCCTACCAAAAAAAAAAAAGTCTGAAGAAAACTGCATTTTATTTTCTAAAAGCAATAAATGCTATCTGTGCTTTGTCTTCCACAAACATCAGCGAGACCCTTACCCCATGGATTTTCTGAGTAAAACAGCTCTCCTATAGATCCTACTGACCTTGGTAGTTCAGGGAGAGAAAGAGAGGCTGCTGGTTCATGATTCAGTACCCTGATGTCTTAGGCTGAGGCAGGACATGACATGAAAACGCTTTGGAATCATTATGTCAAAGATCTGTCTCCAAATCAGTGACCCCTGCTCATATGCTAATCAAAAGCAACCAACAGCATATTTTAAATAGCTTTCTCTGTTACAGTCACTGAGGACTGTGAAATCAGCAGCATTAAAACCAGACTGTAAATAAACGAAGCCACATGGAAGTCCTTGGTATGTGTATTGCACATACATCTCTTTAAAAACATGGCAGCATAAATCTAAAGTCACCACAGGTAATATAATTACTCTGCAGTTAAGTACAGCTGATGGATCTTAAAAGCTCAAGAAATTTGAAGTTGAAGGCAGGGATGATTACTCAACCAGAAAATAAAGTTGCAGGAGTGGAAAGTGAGTTGAACAAGATTGGAGAAATTATTACTGTTGTTACTGGTTTAAGTGATTATACAATGAGATTGTCGACGAAATATTTATGTATGTAAAAGCAGAAAGTTTGGCACTTTATTGTCTTTTGAGAAAGACAGAAAATGGGGACAAAGTGGGTACCACTGAATGAAGATCATCCCAGTAACATCTGTGCACCCTGAGTTAGTGAGGTTTTGTCCTTAACAAAAAGTCCTGAATAGTTGAATACCATGAAAAATAGTAATATTTCTTCAGTAGTATTTTAACCATATTAAACCCAATAGATACACATATTTACCCTTGCTATAGGTTCCATTAGAAAGATATTAACAGAGATTGATAAGCTGCTGCCAGGTATTGTTAGTGTTCGTGATAGATTAATTTTATCCATATGGAACCCTCTAAGTTTTATTCTTGACAAATACTGTAATCAACAATAAACTTGGTTGTCTGACAGATGTTTATAGAAAATAAGTTGGAACAATGGAAGGTGCAGTAGCAATAGATGGTGAGTGACTGGATGATGTTAAAGGTGCTAACAACACTACCTTTTGGTCAGCCCTGAAGTGGTCAGGCAGTTGGACTAGAGGATCACTGTAGGTCCCTTCCACCTGGAATAGTCCTATTCTATTCTACACCAGAAGCAGCCGGAGAAAAGGGGCATTCTTAATCTATAAGTAAGGTCCAAATGCTTTTTGTTGCAGACCAATGAGCAAATCATAATGTGAATGACCCATCTTTTGGATAATACCTACCGGGATTTTCCTGAGAGGACAGACAGAGTCCATCTGGCAAAATCACGAAGCACTCTCCCAGATTAAAGCCACTACTAAAACCTTACTGAAAACTATTTTTAATGAAGGTTGATGTGCTAGATCCATATTTTGCTTTATGTCAAGTCTTTCCTCTAGCAACAGCAGGGACTAAGCACAGGATCCACGGAGCAAAGATGCCTAATGAATTTCCAGTGTCAAGGCCTGACAACCTTCAGGCATTGAAGATCACCTTTGCTCATGCATTCTGCATCTTCAAGTCTTTCATGTTAACAGCAAATAATGCTCTCAGAGAGTGGCATCTTCTTTGCCAGCTCAGGGGTATTCTCAGTGCCTACCAGAAGTTTAGTTACAGGCTTTATTATTTTATTTATTGCAGCAAAAGTTATTCTGCATCATACTGAGATTCTTGAAAGAGTATTCATTTGTCACAGTGAACATATATGTCAGTGTTACACAAATGAAGTGACCATACTTCATATAAAATCAATTAGGGAAAGGTGGTTTATGAGTAGAAACAAATTTTAATTATGGCAAGTCACATATTTGCCACCAAAAGGTAGCTTTGAGGGGGACTTAAAGTAAGGATTAATGACTGACTCACAGTAAAATCTGCAAGATTTGGGAACACAATCTTTGTGGAAGTTCTTTAAAGTAATTCTTTGGAAGGGAAAGTCCAAGTCCAAGCTTTTCCAAGTAAAACAAAAAAACTTTTGAACCTTTGGCTAGTTCTTTGTTTGCAAGACTAATGGCTTGGTCTTTAAATAATGGAAATGAAGGGCCAAGTGTTTGTAATGTTTGAAGGCATATTCCCTCTCAGAAGATTAAAGATAGCCCTTTCCCCATAGACGAATTTTGGTTTAATGGAAAATAGTAGGGAGGTTAGATTTTTTAGGAAATTAAGGGGGGAGGGAGCTTTGCTAATTTTCTCTAGTAATGACAGAAGATCTTTGTGATAATGGCATGAAAGTTGAAGGGGAAGCAATTCTGAAGTAGAACTCTGCTTTACAAACATTATGTATTTATCCAGTACGTGATACTGACGAACTCATACTGTTCTCAGGGGAATGTTGGAGGTTTTTCATAACAAAGCTGAAGAATGGGAGGTTTCTTTATCAAATTACTCCCCTTTTGAAATATGGTTTAACAGCCAGAAATTATCTACTAGTATTAAGACATAAGGAGAGAGGAACAAAGTTTTCCAAGGTAATATTCTCCCTTAACAATTTTCACGTTGTGACACACATGGCTCTGAGGAGCACCTGTCCTGGAGGCCAGACTGAGTGTCTGTGCCCATCACAGCACCTTCAGCTTCAGCCTGGGGCTTGTGCAGAGGCTCTGCAGGGGGAGGAGGGCTGGGAAGTGCCTGCCAATGCTGAACTGCCCACGCAGAGCATGCACAGCCCAAGCATATGCTTGGAGAGGACACCAAAGGAACAACGCATGAGCACAACAACTTCCACACCTCACACCTTGGCATTGCTCTCTTACAGCCTTTCCTTTTCTCCTCATGGGTTTCAAATGTCTCTTCCTTCCTGCATTTAGCTCAGTTGTTGACCTCCCTGTGCTGTGAATCACCATCCATCACCGCAGTCTGTGTGAAGGATAGATCATGTTCAACCCTGGAGAAGTCCAGGGATGTAGCTAAGGGGGAAAAGGCTGAGATTTGGAGTTAGAAATAAAGAATGTTTCAGCTAATGAATTAGATTGATGCTGTGTGGCACCTGAGTCCAGGGGCTTTTTTGCAATATCCTGCAATTCCCAAGCTGTTGAATCAGATGTTCTGGGCTGAGAGAGCCCAAAGGCATTGCTTTAAATATCTCAATAAACAATCCCACTGAATATTAAGGGAAACTGCTAGACATGTCAGTATTTGGTCTTGAAGAAATGTAGTGATGGATGATTAAGACATTTGAAGGAATCAAAATTTTCTGCACACTTGGGCAGAGACCTGTGGAGTGTAAGTAACACTACAGTCCTGGACCAAAGGCAAAGCCACCAGGTCTGAGTGAATGCTGCATGAAAGACAAGTTCCTCTCATTCAGAAAAGATACTGCACATTAATGTTGTCTGGTGTGCTGAAAACGCCTTACTAATTACCTTCTCATCCTAATTAAGCCTTCATCTTAAGTGCACCTTTTCATCTGCCTTGCCCTTTAAAGGGCAAGACTACCAAATAGGTGATACATGAAGGAAACTACACAGTATATCAACTAATGAAAAATTCACTAGTGTGTTACCCTTTCTGACCACAGAGTTTAAAAGGATCTAGCATTTATGGTGAAACCAGGTTCTTACATTTTTTTGTTCCTTTTCCTAGTTCTCAGCTACCTATATACCTGCAAATACAATATTCCACTTCATAATTAGCGGTGAGAGAAATTAAAGGGTATGCCACTTTAATGTGGCCAAAGCTAAGTGACAAATTAACCTAAAGATACCCCCAAAAGGTTACAGCTTAAGCTATTCCATGGTCGATAGAAAGTGGTAAACATTCTTAAAAAATGGCAATTCCCTTGGATGAATCCCTAAATAGGGCTATGATTAAATCGGCCATTTGGGAATAAGCTGGAAGCTGGATTCTAAAGCCAAGTACTGCTGAGCTCAGCAGCAGTCCCCTGGCTCATGCCGGTTTTTATCAGTTACAAAACCAATCTGCATTGTATTTCAAGCTCAACAGAGGAACATGAGGAAATATGATACATTTTGGACTCCAGGCTGAAATTTGATTTGCTCAGATGTGCTCTCCTGCTCCATCATATTAAGGATTTTACTGGTTCCTGCTGCTATGGTTTAAGGTGTGCTTATCATGCACGCATGACAACCTTGTCATATGGAGCATTTCCTGCTTAGCCTTTTCTTACCCTTTTTTATTAGACCTTCCAGATAGGAACAAAAACTCCCAGTGAAAATTTAAGTCTAATTTTGAATCTTCTGAGAGCCTGCACGCTTCTGCAGTTGGCCTGCAGCAGCCACCAGCCACTGAGCTATCAACCTATCAACCCAGTTAACCATTCTGGGCCACTGCAAGGATAATACAAAGAAGATTTTTATAAATTTCCATGAAAAGCGAAATTCCTCCATCATCTCAAACTTGCAGCACTATAGAGGTCACCTCTCCTAGGGCACAGCCAGGGTGGGTGTCCCTGCAAGTGAGGAACATGTCCTAGTGGATCAAGTGAGCTGCTACCCTTCCACGGGGTGAATGAAACTGCAGGGCAGCAACTGGCTGGTTTTCATCTGAGGTGCCCAATATTTACAGAATAATTCAGCTGAGGATTGGATACATTTTTCTGGCTTTTTAAAACCAGTAATTCAAAATATAAGGATAGACACCAAACTTAGATCTGTTCACATTGCAGTCAGTTGCAGGTAATGCTGACTTCAAATGTCCAGCTGAATAACTTCAGGTAAAAAATTTAAATGATGTATTTCTGAGCCTTCTAGGATTTTGATTTCCCATCCAGTAAAAAACCCAGGCTGCTTGCCAAGCTACCTGATAGTTCTTATTTCCAACCGAGATTTCCAGAGTTTAATCACATGTCTGCTGAGATACTTTTGGAGAATTACTTTTTTAAAAATTGGAATATGATTTGGAAACATATATCCAGGGGTCCACTCAGGAAGCAGGTTACATTTCCTGCTTGCTTTTTTATTGAACCATTTATACTACAAGAACAATTTTTCTTCGTATTTTGAATGCTGAGATATGAGTTAACAAATTAAGTGTATTCCAAACTTGCCTTCGGCCCAAGCCACAAATTCTACAATAATTTATAGCCACAGCTGCACAGTGAAAATGTGCAATAACTCACCATATTCAAAGTAATACAGCATACAACCATGCTGTTGATAATATGAACTTAATAGCATTTAGTTTTGGTCTACCCTACCTATTCTCTTTGTACAAATGTATTAAAAAGAGCACTACCTAGGTGTGACTTGGAATATATCAAGGGATTTAAATGTTAAAACCCTTCCTTTTTTAGAAACAATAATCACACTTCAGAGGAAGAGCAAGAGATTATAACGTTAAACATCAGGTTATAAAATCAGTGAAAAAAAAGAAAACCCAACCATGACTGTGCTTTCCATCATGAGAGTATCCACTCAGGTTTCTAGTTCCTAAAATTCAGATTAGGAACTCCAGATCAGGAGATGAATAAATATACTGCAGTGTTTAAAAGACTTTTTAATTGCTCATGTCAAGTGGAACATCAATCAGAAAGGCAAACCTGAAATTTAGAGCCATTTTCCTTTGCAGAAAAGACTTTTTGCAACTTTCTCAGGTGAAATAGTGATCTATACTTACCAAGGGAAAATTGAAGGACAGATGCCGTAGTTGTGTTAAGGCCAGTGGTGGTCTATGGGAAGAGAAGCAAATAGTTTTGTTAGATCAGCAAAACAATATATTCATCACTTGTTTTTCTTTGAAAGCATGGAAAACCTCTAGACACCTACATCTGCAGTGCATAGAACTGTTAATCGCCAGCCTTTTAAGGCTTAGTGATCATGGATGTTTTTGTTATGTTATTTTGATTATTGATATCATATGTCAAAGCTGGATTTTTTTATTTTTCCATTGGACTAATGCCTAGAAAAAAATCAAATAAACCACATTTATGTGCAACATTGGTGCTTGACCACTGTTTAGAAGATTAAAAAAATGAACTCTGTGGTTTATGGTCAGCTTAGTGTAAAATTGTACATATGGAATGGTTTTCACTTCTTCTAGCACAGACAAGGATGGAAAATAACCATAAATAAATAATAAAAATAACATTAAGTAAACCTAAAATAATGAAATATTAAGAGGAAAGAACAGAACTTAAATCTTAACACCAAAGGAAACAAAATCTTGCTGATGCTTGGTAATATGTACAATGCAATATTACAGTAGCATCTACACTACTCCCATCCTAACAATACCTAGAACCCAACAGGAAACACCAAGCAGCTCACTCTGTACTCAGCACACTACCCTCCTCTGAGGCCTCTCTTTCTCTCTTCTTTCAGTGCCTCCACATTTCAATAGTGCAAATTGGAAGTGTTTTCCTGAAAATGCTATAAAATAAAATACACTAGTGTGTTGTGAAAGACATCTCATTATTTTCAATTTATTTTCAAAGTTGGACTTAATGATACTGCTACATAACAAGCAAGGCATTCCATGGTGGTGAGGGATCCACCTAGCTGAGTTATTCATTAAATGATGCATTTGAAAATAATAGGTGGAGACCTGCAAGAGTTGCCATGAGTTTTTGGTGTGTTTTGTTTCTTTTCTATGTACATATTATATACAGAGAGGATCTTCTTCTAAATATTAAGGAATGGGATCTTCATTGAAGTGCATTGAAGATCAGCTGATAAGAAGACTACATGTCTTGTTTTCAAACAAGAATAGGGAAGCTGCATTTACATAATACCTTTAAAAATACAGCCACATTCTCATTTAAGTAAATCTGTCAGGATCAATTCAGTATTAGGTATCACACTTACCATGACAAATAATAAAATGCTTTCTGATTTAAGTTATGAGCACCTATTATGTTGGTTTACATTCAATTAATTCTGTTGTGCAAGTTATAATTTGAAAACAAAACCTTTATCAAGGTTCAGTGGCTCTTATCACCAAGAAATTAAATGTATCAGTTACCACAGAAGAGGGGTTCATGTTGACTTAGAAGAGACTATGTTATGAATCATTTCTGCAATGCTTTGGAAAAAAGCATTAGACTTACTAAAATCTTTTTTCAAAGTTCTGCACAGGACTAATAAGTTCAGGCACTTCAGAGAAATGGGTGAGAAGCCTTTAGTAGATACTTTGCTTTGCTTACAACAGCTCTGATGCTGTACATCTTTCTAGGATTTTGTCAGCAGTAAATTCTCACCAACAGAGACATTTGGTAACAAAAAGCCCTCTGCCTGCAGGGGCAGGCGGCTGTTGGGAGTCAGGAGAAGAGAGGGAGGTCAAGAAAGCAAACCAGCAGCTGTCAGAGCTGTTGGTAGAAGATCCTTTGCAAATACAACTGTTCCTGACTAAGTATTTTATTTCAGTAATCCATGTATTAGGAACCACTAACAAAAACAGAGATTTCAAGAGCCATTTCAAGCAGAGACAGAACAGGATAGACGAAATTCACGGAGAAATAAAACCGGCTTTAAAATTTGCGATAGGAAGAGATGTGCCGTGAAATTGCCAAACAAATACAAATCATAGATAGGCTGGTTCTAAGACAATAGGGATTTAAAGGTATATCCATACTCAAAAATAAAACTAGATCAGACTTCTGGCCTGAACTCTTGTCTTGTGCTCATCCATAATGTTAGGCCATTAGTATGTTCCTTCAGAAGGATTTGATTTTTCTGCAACACTGCCATAATATTTATAAATACTTCCATTATTAGACTGCTAGCTGTTTATAAGCATGATGATTTTTTCAGCTGATTATTTAATCACACCACTTTTGTATCATAACAAATTTTTTCCAAGTTGTCGCTGCCATGGTAGTGCTATTTTACCCCATGGCAATATGACAAATACAGTCCAACACTGTATTTTGAAGCCAATTCCTGTTTACTAAGGGTAATCTAAATTATATATCAGCAGGGAGAAGACAGCTAATGAATGACAGGTCAAACCCCTCAGAGCTGGGACCATGGATTTGTTAAATGTCATAAATAGATTGGTTTTCAAGTAGTGTTACCTATGCTCAATACTCCAACTAAAAACAAATTAAAAAATATCTCAGTGATGTGACTTCATTTTTGCACAGGACATTAAACAAAGCATTTCTTTTCAAGGCAATTAGAGATGCACAGTACATTCAAACAGGATGCAAAGTAGCAGAGAGGTGATTTAGCATCCCTGACAGGATTCTCTGGCTGGAGCCAGAAATTCTCCTTTATCTGTAGAATTTCTAAGTTAGTTTTATATTTATTTATATCTATCATTCACCACAGCGGCAATATGTATATTGCATTCTAGAATTCTGGTCTCAGTTAAGGATGTAAAATTAACCTTGTGAAAAGAATTGTCAGTGTCTGAAATCAAGAGAATGTGCCTGGCCAAAACCACTTCTGTTTTATGGCCCTCTTCCATGCTTGCTCTTCAAATAGCTCTAATCAGCCTCTCCCTCCACTCAGAAGACTGTTGAAAACATGGAAATTAATTTTAAATTACACAGGCTTTGATCTGGCCTTTTAATTTTTCCGTTCTTTCCAGAGCTCCCATGTTATGTACATCACTGCAGCTACCTGCCCAGTGTCAGCATGTGGACATTGGTTATATGTATTGCAATTCATTTTCCACACCCAGATGACCCCAACTCAATGCAAATTGAACCATGTTGTTTCCTGTAGCAATTTTATGACCAAACTAACCCCCAACAAAATGAATTCAGTCCCATTCATCATGACTCAATCTGTTACATACACTTTCCTGGGACTGGCAGGTGCTTGCTCTAGGCTGTGTTTGAGTCTGTGGGATTCATTGTTCACAAGTGATGTTTTACAACCAAATTAACATTAGTCAACAATGAAAAGAAAAAAATGGGACATGACTAATAAAATAATAGAAGAAAAACAAGCCCTGTCTCTATTTCATTGTTGGAAATAAAAAGAGAATGATGTCTTTGACAACACAGTTCTATTTCCTTGACTTATCAGCATTTCAGAGATACTTTAAATAACTTGGATACACAACAGATCAAGAGGCTGTCCCTTGCAAACTGTTGCAGTAATGTTTGGTTAGCATCTATCGTTTGAAACTCTAGGATGTCCCTGGGTGTGCTTCCATGGGCCTGTCACCTTGCTTAAGAGCCTCTTCACTGAACTTTCAGCACACACCAACATTTCTGCAGCTGATGCAGCTTCGATTCACAGCCTGCAGCCCCAGCCCTGGCAGATGAGCCAGCCTTCACTTACCAGTTCTCTGGGACCATATGGCTCGCAGAAAGTGACAGCGTTGCCGTGCATTATCACACCGCAGTGCTCTCCAACCTCACAGTTACTGCACTCAGACCTGCAGGGAGAGCACACCATGTTCAAAATGAAAATCAGAAACTATGTTTGAGACCACATCGAGCTTGTAAACTGTAAAATCTTACGGCTTTATCTTGGTGCTCAAATTGGACTATTTGTTGTCGTGGTGGTGAACATAAAAGGTTGAACAACTGTATGTATAGTGTACTAAGAGCTGTCTCTCATGAAAGGCCCTTGTGAGTAAGTACTTGCTCTCTGCAAACTGTCCCCCCTCTAAAAAATGGTGTCCCCCCAGCTCTGAATACAAACATCTCAGTGTCCCCCCATCTCTGAGTACAAACATCTCACCATGGGAAACCAAGTTGAACTCTTACATGTATAATTTACTCTGAAGTTACTCTTCTTACAAAGTCCTTGCTGCACATTTGATATACCATACATAAACCCCCATCCTGGAGTTACCATAGGGAACAGCAGAGGACTAGGGGTTGGGATTAGCTCCTCTCCTGCTCCCACTCCTGCAGGGTTATTTCCCCAAAACTGTGCACCAAGAGGCTGCAGAGCCTCCCCAAAACTGTGCACCAAGAGGCTTCTGCAGCTCAGCTGCTGTAACATGGGACTTGCTGTTGCGTGTATTTGTATTTGTCATATCCCATATTCCTAGTAACAGAGTGGCCACCCTGCTCACCTTTTAGGGGAAAAACTGAAAAAGTTCTCAGAGAGGTTGCTAAGTGCTGCAGACACAAATAATTGCACCTCTCCTGATACTTCTTAATTTAATATGAAGGAGTTTGTGGGCAGCCTGACTGCAGAACACAGTGAAAGGGCTGTCTCCCTCACGTTTGAGGATCCAGGTATCAGATCTTGGCATAAGGAGACACTCCAGTCCCCTGCAATGGTGCTGACCAACATTGCCTTCTGGCACCCGGATCTCAGCTTAAACATCAAAACTACAGGCAAACATTTACACCACAATAGCTCCATTATAAACAAAGGTGAACTCACACCAAACCTTGTTTCTTGCTGATTTTTAAATCTGTACTTTTAAGCTTATACTTTGATAGGTGATATTTTTAGAGTTTTAAATGCAATGGACTTATATAAGAGGTGCTTAGGCAGTTTTTTCTTTGGCTTCTCTCACACAAATTTGATCAGACTTGGCCACCCTTTCTGATGTATAATGTCACCAAAAATACACATTCCCAAAACCACCATCCAGATGTAGCTTAATACTGTGTAAAAGTTTGGTTCTCTTCTGTCTTTTCATTCCCTAGCTAATTTCTGGATGGCAGATCTTACAGGAGATTGCATGGAAAGGAATAAATCCCAAGAAGATAGGGTCCTGCTGTCAACATATGTGATAGAGATTTCAGTGATCATAGCAGAACATAGATAATTGATACATACTATCAATGTACAGTTGATTCCAACACAAATGTCCTTGGATTTCTGGTTTTTTCAACCCTTTTCCTAATTGATGTTGCTTGTTAGTCTTTTCATTAGTAAGTGTTCTGTTAAACCCCTGCAAGCCTTTCTGTAAACTGCTTGGAGCAGCATTTTTCTGTTCCCACATATCTGAAAATCATCAGCCCACCATGGTCCTGCATATCTTCAGCTGCACTGTGAGGAAGAGGCTGTTGGTGTTGTCAGCTACCCCATGGAACTAGGAGGGCTTTTCCCTGCAGGGGCCACATATCCAAAAGGTTTGTGGGAGGACAAGGGGAGGACGGGCTGCCGTGAACCCAAGTACTGATCAAACCCAGGCACTGTGGGTAACCTTGGGCAGAATGGGTTAACTCTGGCCAGAATACAATACCCTGAGCACCACCCTGCAGGTCTGCAGAGCTAAGCAGATGTTTTTAGATGCATAGATATGGTGAATAATTGGTTGCATGTGTTATTTTGGGTCTCTTCAGCTGGTCCTGGGTGAGTTCAGCATAGGTCTGGCTTCCTTATGACCAGCTCCATTAGAGAAGTCAAAGATGAATGCCTCATTCCCACTCTCCAAATCTCTGTCTGATTCTGAGATTTTATTAAAGGTCAGTTTCAACTACATTTCCAGAAACAAAATCAAAGGCATGAAAAAATCTTTGAGGTCTTTTTCCTAATGAGCATGTCACAGAAGCAGAGTTCACAGAGGACATGTTTTGTTGCTATCCAAATTTCACTTGATCCCTAAACTCTGATAACTGAAGAACAGAGGGACAGGAACTAGAAGAATGCCTGGAATTCTGCAGGACTCTGGCTGTTTATGAAAATTGTTTTCATTGTCTGCCCCTACACTTTTGAGTTTTATAGTGGTGCATCTGCCTGGACTTCTGGTATGTGAAAGAAGAGACACATATGGCATGAAAACTTTACTGTGAATACTGTGTAGAGATCACTGAGTCCCATGTGAAAGATCAGGCTGCATAAACCAAGGGGTATTTTAATTTTATAATTCTCATATTTTCAATGAACAAAAAGTGATTCAGTTGTTCATCTCTTCTACTCCTGTAATGTGGTCTGTGAAATATTGTCTGGAAATCCAGAAACACTGTCCTGCTAATGCAGCAGTTTCATCATCACTAATCTTTTCTAGGATAACTCCACTCATAAGAAATTGGATGGCTGTTGGCAATCCTGTTTCAAACCTTTGTGCTCTCTTTGAAATGCATTACCTTTGACAATAAACTGCTCATTAGCTTGACAAGAATGCATGAAGAGCAAGATAATTGATCTGCTGTTCCTCAGATCATCGTCATAGTACTATGTGTTTAGAAACGATCCAATTTGCTCCTCTCCTGGTGCAGACAGGAAGGTTAATTTCTTTTTCATTTATACAAACAGGAGACAGTATTAATTGCCCTGGCTGGATGCAGCTTTCTGCATTATCTTTCTCACTTGCCTGGTCTAAAATTTTACCACATTAAAATCAGTTCAGCTTTCTCTTCACAGCTGGTACTCACTGCCACTGCTGACATATGTCACACTTATAGGGATGACTTCTTTGCAGACCTGCCACAGGCCTCATCTCTGACTTAGAGAGTCCCACCTCTCTGCTGTTGTTCGTCACTTTGCTGAAGGGGAAACATCTGCTGTCTCCCCCTCGCTATTTGTCATCTCGCTTCCCTCTACAATACCTGAGTCTGTGAACATTATATTGACTGATGTCTTTTGTGAGGTCTGAACTATAAAGAAGACAAACATCTCAAACTGCCAAGAGACTTTTAAACATAAATCTTTCTGAAGTTTAATCCCACAGTTTTGGTGCAATTTGGAAACCACTTTAGGACCTCTCTCTGCTGTCACAAAGCTTTCCTCCACCTCTTTGCCACCGGAAATATCACTGTACCTGTACATTTCTCATACACCATGAAGAAGTGATGACCAAGAGAATCTCTGTTTCTTATTGATTGATTTTACATGGTCAGCTATTCTTCATGCCATCTTTGACTAGTGTGTCTTCTGTAAGTGATTGCTGTTTGATGTGCTGATAGGCTTTGAGATGAAACATGACATCAGGTTGGGAAGGAGAGTTTAGCCAGCAACAAGCTTCTGTATAGGCTCTCTTTCTTTCAAATGCACTGAATCCCCTGTTTTCTACAGTCCTACTATTAAAACTGTTTTATACAAAAACATACATTAATGCCAGGATCTAGTCTTTACTAATTTATGCAACTTTTTAACAATAAATCATTTATCATAGGATTAAAGAGAGTATTTTTTCTAAATTTGTGCTTGTTTGACCTGGTTTAGCTCTTACATAGCACCTTTTTTATACTCTCCACTGCAGTTTTATGGAGGCAAGATAGTCACAGTAACAGGTTGTCAATGACCTCAACAGTTTTCCTGATAGCACTCATACCAGATCTCTTCTCATCCAGCCACTCCCTGATCCTTCCCTGGCAAGTGGTACATGGTGCAAATTCTCTTTCAATACAGAGGAAATTCATTACTTCCATGGTTCCTGAACTTCCTGATCTAAAAGTGTTCTGTCAGTTTTCAGCAAGTCTCATGGACCTCTAATCATTGAAAAATGCACTAAATATTACTGTCTAATTAGTTCCACAAGTCAGCAGTGACACATTAAGTATGGACATTGCTGCTGCCATTACCATGGATTTGGAATCACTTACCTACCTAACATTCCAGCTAGTACATGCCAGACACAAAATAAATTGGACTTTTATGAATGTGTGAAGCATATTTGTTTCACAAAATGAGTTCTTCCTAAATTTAATGGCAAATAAGACCCAAGAAATGAGGAAATCTTAAGTAAGCAGACTTGTGCCTATGGGTTGGGGACTTTGGAAGCAATCATATTCTGACGTGATTGCACACTGGAGAAAGGAATATAAACATTAGTTGGACAAACCACACAAGAAAATTCTCATAGTGGTTGAGTCCCAAGCAAATGAGAAATGTAAGGAATGCTTCTATTCCTGCATTTCTAGCACAGAAATCCTCCTCCTTCTCCTTATGTGTCCTCTCCTGCTTCCTCTTCTCCCTGTCCCTTTCCCACTTTAGCTGTTTCCCCTGTTTTCTTTCAGTCTTCAAACTTTGATTTAGGTCAGGAATCCATTCCCAGGTGCTCTGATTTTTGTGTTTATTGTTTACAAGCAGCCTTATTCCAACCTTTCCTTTCCCTTCCCTCTACATCTCCAGAAACACTTGTACCCACTTTTCCCTGTTCCTGGGCCTCCAAAGAAACAGATGGTTGCTGGGAAAGTTGTGTCTTTTAATGTATTTGAAAGAGCAGAATTTCATAAAAACCAGGCAATCACTCTCAAAATCATACAGTGCCCCTGTGCAAAATAGTTATTTGATGTGAGGCCCCTCCCAGTGATGGAGTGACACCCAGGCTCTGTGGGGACTCATAAAATCAGACACACAGAGAAGCTATAAAACGCTTTGGATGTACATCTTCTTGGATGGTACATCTTCTGCCAGAGCTGCACATGCCAGACAGGGGCTCAGGAGGAGTGGGAAAATATTAATCATTTCCAAGCCAGTGTTATGTAGGATTTGTGAAGAAAAGATCATTGGAAAACACAAACACTTCTCTTTTCATCTTTACACAAATAATGGTTTCAGAAATTATTAGAGTGGCTTAGTCTAAGTGGCCCCTGGTGGCATGGCCCTGGTGGGGTATCTGCACATGTGAGGCAGCTGCTGTGCACTCTGATCATGGCAGACCAGGACCGAGCAGGGCTGGAAACAGTGCTCCAGCACTTACCCCAATTGTTTGTGGCAAAGATGGGATTCTGGCAGCTGCCAGGGGAAAAAAGTACGATTTCAGGATGGATGGCGACAACAGTTAATAATTCCTGATTTAACTCCCACTGGACAACCAAATGAGAATGAGCTTTCTGCCACTAAGCAGGTCTTCACTGGAGGCAGAGCTACTGCACAAATCCTTTATGCTGAAAAGCTCATGATACCTCATTACTGTTTTCTTTTATTTGTGCTCCACTTCTATTTAGCATTGTTGAAAATGCTGGCTTTTCCGCTGTTATTACAGGAAAACCTGTCTGAGGATTGCAGTGACTCTTGGTGCTTTTTCTCCCAGCACCTACCTCTGTGCTCTGACTCACCAGCCAAGGTGGGGAAAGTTTAATCCAGGGAGATCAAATCCAAATCTTGGAGACAAAAGGAGCAGAAAGCTGGGGGCTCTTTTAGCCTGAAATTTCTCTGTTGAGGCTTTCATAAAGCAAGGATCAATTTAGAGTTGAGAGCAATGGATAAATAAATTATGGGGCTCCCAACAGACAAGGCCTCTGTGAGTTATGAGACATCTGCAGGGAAATAATGTCTCTTCTCATTCCTTTCCACTCAAGTCCATTTAACACACTGCTGCTAAAGCTATCTACCTTGGCAGCTATTCTGTAACCCATTAAGAGTCCTTGATCTATTCATACCCATAAAGAAAGAGGGGTTTTCATGGTATAGTATTGCAGGTCCTTAATGCCTCTGCCCAGAGAAACATTTAAAGAGCTGATATAGAAGGAAAAAAAGGAGCAAAAATTGTAGGCACACAAATTAAAAATTATTAGAATGAGTATGTGCAAAATAAAAATATCCATAAAATTCCATAAATCACAGAATTTTTACATGAGATGGTTAAACCGTGAAAGACCTGAACAGATGGAAAACTTTGACAGGCCTTAATAAAAAGGAAAATGAAGTCAGATTTCACAGAACATATGTATTCTTAGCTAACAAATGCAGGTAACTGCTAAAATGCCCATCAAGAATTTATCTGAACAAGATAAACTAGCCCAGTAAAATATTTCTATGTCTTTTATGAATTAAATCAATAAAATTAGTTATATTTATGAAATGGGATTGGAAGGAATAGAAAGCTCAGTCATGACCTCATATAAATAAAGGAGGCTCCAACCTTCAAAACTTCATGTTGAGACCAAGAGATGTGTTTATCTGTGTATAATATGACCTGTAGATATATTCACTCTCCAGGAGAGAATGAGTTTTGTACTGTAAGAGACATATAACTTCCTCTTCTGTGACATTGTACATATATATCTTATGAATGGTACTCCACCTCTGTGATCAAGGTGGAGGTAAAATTATTAATATTCAAGACTGAGAGGTCTGTCTAAGTGCTATCTGTGCTAAAAGAATGTTCCTTTTGACTAAAAGCTAACAGTCTGTGATTGTTTCCATCTCCCCACTCCTGAGCTAAGGTGGCACTGGGAGTGTCACTCCTACAGGTTCCGCCAACAGCCATCTCTCCATATTGTCCTGTTTTCTACTTTGGGAGTCTTAGAACTGTGGCAGGAGTCCCTCCCTCCCAGGGATGGATACATGACTGCATTAACATTGAAATGATTCTTTTTCCTCAGCTCTTTCCTTGTTTTCTGAAACAGTGTATGGGTTGGGCCTCTGTAAGGACTTGGCAGAGACTGGGGGAGCAGAGGTGGACATGACATCCAAGAACTCTCTCACTGTGGTCACAGTTCATCAAGCTTCTGCCTGCCCTGTCCTAAACTGTATTTGCCTTATTATGCAAGTGAGCTTCCAAAGTTCTTCAACAGCACCACCAGCTAAAGAATGATAACATCTTGTGCTGGCTGTTTTGGACACAGACTATGATAATTCGAATCACCCTATTCAGGAGACCCACTGAAGAAAAAAAACCCTTGCAAGGAGTTGCTGTATAGATCCAGGAAGAGAAGGATTTTCCTTCCTATAAAATACAAAAGCTTTGAAAAAGTCTGCCTTCTACAAGAAAAACTCAACAATTTTTCCTCAAACATTTTAATCAGCTGAAAATTAGATTGAGGTTTTTAATTCCAGTTGAGGTTTTTTTTTTATTTTTAATGATGTTTTAAATGATTTGAAAATACTTGATTTCAGTTTGGAAGTTTTTACTACAGTTAGCTTCACCAGAAACATATACTACATAAACATGAAATTAAAAAAAATTGAAAAAAGAAAGTTTAATTATTGACATTTCACTTCTTCCATGAAAAGCTGTTTTCAAGAAACCAGAATCTTCATTCAGAAATATGCACTGAGCTCAGCTCTGCTCCTTCTATTTTTTGATTAATTAAAAGTTTAAAATCAATGAGAATTTGTCACTCACTTTAATGGGGCTAGAGTTTCTCAGTCACTCATTAATCAATTAATTAATAAACCAATATATTCAGGTCCTAATGTAGCAAAGACACACACAAATTTACACCAATGTATGCTGAGGTATTGAGGAATTAATATAATACAAATACTTCACTATAAACTCCAAAATCTTTTCCCTTGCTCAAATTCATAGAACGGAAAGCAGAAGTCTGAAACTCACCACATGGTAGGATTCAATTCTTGCTGATGGTAAGAGTCAAAGTCATCTCGTAGGATAATGCTGTCACTGTGCATTTCAGCTGCAAAGAAAAGAAAGCAGTGTTAGTAAAAAAAATCCAATGTAATCATTCAGTGCTTTCCAAATGTTGCCTTACCTGGAGCTGAAGTAATGCACTGTAAAAGGAGGAAATCAGCTTTTTAAGATATGCTAGTTACAAAAACTGGGGTTTCCTAGTTACAGGTTTTTTGCTTACTCTAGATTACAGTACCACAAAAAAGGAGTGTCCCCATTCCCGAAGTATGATGGCTATGAAAAGATGAAATCATCAATTACACATGAAATCCTTAAAGACCTTTTGTTCCAAATTGTTAGTTTTCTGAATGTTCACAAAAAAATCCTTCCAAATTCAGATTTTGGAAACACGGGATTTTGGAAAAAAGGGGTGAGAAATCTAGTGACTGTATTATAGTTCTTACAGTCAGGGGATTCATTCTGACAATTCATAAGCAAAAATCCATGAGCTCATTGGAATTTCTCTGCTGCTATCAGTGGAGCTGGCAGTAAAGGTCAATTCATTTAAGGAACATAAACTGTGAGTTATGTAGTACAAATATTTCTAACTATTGGTCTGCAAACTTTGGACTCCAATTTTCCACCTAGATTTACTGTCTCAGTTATGGATGATGACTAAAAACCCCATCTGACATCCCAAAACTTTGGCACCTGTGTTTGTGTTACACAGACCCTTCTTTACAATTGCTTCCACTAAAGGAAGGAAGTAAATGTCACTTGATACTCAAAC
Source organism: Campylorhamphus procurvoides (assembly GCA_013396655.1). Classification (NCBI taxonomy): domain Eukaryota; kingdom Metazoa; phylum Chordata; class Aves; order Passeriformes; family Dendrocolaptidae; genus Campylorhamphus; species Campylorhamphus procurvoides. The sequence continues at coordinate 162,158 of WBMV01002078.1, forward strand.
TGATCAAGGATGCCAGAATCTGTCCCGGACTAATCAAACTGCAACACATGATCTGGTGGGTGCAGGGCTGGACAGCAGGAGCACCAGTGCCCCGATCCTGGGTACACCTTGGAGGTGTATTGGGACAAAATCTTCCTCCCAGTAACACAGCACTGATGTGAGGTGCTGTCACACACTGAGGGTTATGGGTCATAGAATAGTAGCATTCATTTGGTTTGAAAGAGACCTTAAGGATCATCTAGTTCCACGCCCCTGCCAAGGACAGGGACACTTCTCACTAGACCAGGTTGTTCAAAGTCACATACAACCTGTCCTTGAACACTTCCAGGGATGGGGCATCCACAACTTCTATGGGCAGCTTGTTCCAGGGTCCTCACAGCAGAGAATTTCTTCCTAATATCTATTCTAAATCCCTCCTCTCAGTTTAGAGCCATTTCCCCTTGTTCTATTACTGCATCCCCTTCTAAAAACTTCCTCTGAGGCTCTCTTGTAGGTTCCCTTTAGGTACTGGAAGGAGCTCTAAGGTCTCCCTGGAGCCTTCTCTTCTCCAGGCTGAATAATCTCAACTCTCTCAGCGTGTCCTCATGGGAGGGGTGCTCCAGTCCTGATTCGCATGCAAACAGATGCTCTAATAAACAGCTATAAAGAAAAGCTCTGCAGCATGATATACTCACACTGCAAGGATTCAAAGGCAATAAATATACAGCAATAAAAATCACAATGAATAAACAACTAATCAGAAATAGACATAATTCATTTTATATGAATCTCATTTTTATTTGAATTCCCCAGACCTAGTTTCATATGACCTTACAGAATTTTTATTGTAATAGTGATTCTGAGTCTTAGTAATAGGAATGACAAATCACCTACCTAGGTGAGGACGTAAGGGAGCTTCTGTAGGAGCTGCAGAAAACAAAGACACACAATGCATGAATACCTTCTATGATCAGAGTTTAACTGCAGCTTTAAAACTTGATTCTGCTTAAAATAATTTGTACAGTGCATTCATAGTCAACTATCCCGATAGCTTAATTATGAAAAATATGATAAAGCCCCAAAGTTACACAATATAATAGGAAACATAAAATATTATTCTCCTAATTAAAATATGCACCAAAATAAATGAGAGACAGTACTGGTTGTACAAAAAGGTAAGAAACATCACTTCTAGTCTAGAATTATGATATTATCAGAAATAATTTGGAAAAAGATTCTGTAATTCAGTGACTGACAAAGATTGGAAATTAGGCTGAACACAATAAATAGTCCAGGTGAGGTAAAAAACACCACACTTTGATCATTTATACTGCACTGAACAACGTCTTACTGGGCATATGCTTGGGGGAAATAATCCTAATATTCCTAGGGCAATAAGTAACAGATTGACTCTGCAAATCACCGAATCAAACACTTATATTAAAGCATGTTTTTACAGGCATTGCTGATCAACTCCCCAGTAGGTCTTTGTCTTCCAAGAAACAGAAGAATACTGTAATGACATGCTGCATGTGTATGAAGTGACAAAACTTTATTAAGTAGCCTTCTACTAACACTTTGCAACAGGAGTCTCTGTGTAACATTACACAAATAAAACCAGAATGTACCTGAAAGGGCACAGCTACATAGAGATATATGGGGAAATCTATAAGCTGGCTACAAAGCACGTGAATACTCCACGGTCCCTACTACATCCATAGCCTTGCCCGACCTTAAATCCAATGTTACACCTCATTAATGGAGGCAAAGGGGGTGCACACAGTCGAGCTTCTGGGAAGGAGCTACCTCTTTTGCCTGTCAGTACCTCATCCATTTGTATTTCTTAGCTGTATTTTGGACTTTGGTAAAAAAAACCACCAAAACCAGATAATTTTTGAAGTCAGGATTCTTTTGATGATTCTGTGTTTCTTGTTGGGCACTGACCTAAATTGTACCAGTAGTCCTGATTTCTTCAGCATATTTGCAAAAAATTACTGCAGTACTGCAATTTTTGTCACAACATCTGACAAATTAACACTAGATTAAAATAAACATAAAAATGAATGCAGCAATCTGTGTAGAGCTCTCACACATAGTCATTTGAATAGAAAGTCCAACACAAATCACAAGAATTTTGCTTGTCTCTTCCTGCTTACTGCTTAAACGCTGGGTTTGCAAGGAGGCATGACATCCTGTAATGAAATTGCAACATGGATTTACCTTGGACAGAAAACTTTGATTTAACTGACTTACGAACTGGAAGCCTGACATGTTTTACTCCATTCACTAAGCATAAATACATATATAAATTCGCTGATCTCATGTATATATGTGTACATATATATATGCTACACTGAAAACAACTGCAGAAACACCGAAAGCTTTACTGCAGCCAAGAGCAAAGACCTTCTTAAGAGTCTGTTGTTGAACAGAAATCACAGACAGACAGAAATATGAAATCTTTCTTCCTTTATGTGGCTAACTTGCTCCACTTTTTATATAAGAAATTTACCCATGCCACCTTGCCTTCCCTAGAAGAAATGCCAATATTAACTCTAGCAATGGCCAAGACATCTCATCATGGTGGTACAAAATCTGGAGGACTGCAACTCCTATTGCATGTTAAGCTTGGCACTGCCTCCAGAATAATGCTGGGCTGCACTGGTGAATCCTACAGAGGAAAAGACTGCTTTTGTTCTTTGCAGTGCCAGGTGTCATTTTTCTCCATGGGAATGAGTAAATTTTGCTAGAAACCTTTTAAAAAATATTTGCACAAAAGAAATGTACTAAACTGCATTAAGTGAATTATTTCCCAGAATGAGCAATGCAAACTGGTCTGGATTTTGCCTGCAGGAAAAGAAGTACATTATGGCATGGGATTTGTAACGCTCCAGATGTTGTAAGAGGCTAGGCTTAAAGTAAGAGTTCTGTCCCTGATTTTCTACTTTAGCCCTTTCCATTAGTTCCAGAACAGTACTAAGGGGGTGATCTACTGTGAATTCAGGTGTGGCTGAGAGCGATCCTGCAAGTGCCCACCTATGAGGAGGGTGGTCATGTCAGGTCACATCATGGGCTGACTCATTAGTTGCCCAAGCAAATTTCATCAGACTTTAAAAGTAACTCAACTGAGAGAGACCACCTTCTCCAATGAGAGCGGTTCAGACCTCAAAATGAAAATGAAGGATTGGATTATCATTCATCCCAGGTTGCCTGGCATAGCTCTTTGGAAGAGGCTTTCTGTGGAGTGTGTTCCTGCCCAGGATACACACAGCATTGATGATATTTTCTGAAGTCACTATGCAAAATGTCAGCATTCAGCAAAAAGGCACAGGTATAGCACAAACTTGGAATCTTTAAGCTTGCATTTACTCTTTTGACCTCACCATTTTAAAATACAATTGGCTGTTTATGTGATTAAATAACACAAAATTGGAATCTGAGAATTTTTCCTGAAACGGCTCTTCAATTATATGCATAGCACATTGCAAAACAAAACCTCTTACCAACAGACTGACACGAAGGAAACTGTGCAGGTGCATACCAGAACTACTGATCAACCACTTAAAATACTAAAGGCAGAATTAAGCAAACACTTCACATTAGACAAAAAGTTGTTCTTACAAATATAGGCTTTATGTTGAGGAGGGGTTAAGTTTCCCAAATCTTTACATGATCTAAGAATCCCAAGTATTTTGTCCTCAGGTAGTCCTTCATTTGATTTTTAATTCAAATTCCAGAGCTGAATATGAAAAAATACTGGAAAGGTGCCATTTAATGAGTGATAAACCTAGACTTTAATACCTCTATAAATAATTTCTGTATTAAATTTTATATTTCATTGCAAAACAGCACTGTGTTGATCTTGAAGTGTTGCATTTAAGATCCCTCAAATAACAGAAATTCAGAACACAGCACATAACCAATTGTAGTAGTTTGAAAATATTTCAGATCTGCCTTTTTAATTGATTTATAGAACAACTTACTTTAAAATAATATGGATTTTTTTCATAGACTATACATTGTGTATAGTGTGTATACATTTAATCACATGAAGTCAAATGGAGTTTCCTTGGGCAATTATGACAAAGCTAAAAGAAATTATATGGTGCAGAGTAGCCAGGCAATGTAAAGATATAAATTTACATTTTAAAAGGAATTATACAATACTTCAGATTGAGAGAGAAAAAGAAAGACCATCTCAGATCACACTTTAAACAACAATTCACTTTCTTAGATGTTCCTTAGTCACATGGTTGGATAGCTTTAAATATAGAATCAGTATTTGTGCAGCTCCAAAATGTATCTTAGCTTGAATAAGAATGTTGTACCTTTTTAAAAAGTAAAGTAAATGAATTTATTATTTGATTTTTAACTAGCACCCTGGGTATATACAGAAATTTACAAGAGATGAATTGTACTGAGAAAAGAATGGAAGCAGAGCTTAACTGAGGTCACAATCTAAGAGATTTGAGCAAATACAATATCAGAAAGTGTAAGGAAATGCAGGGCACTTGCCATGTAAGACAAGGCAGTCCCTTTGGTAAGGAAAAGCAGAGATGAAAGTATACAATACAGAATCAGTCAGGGAGAGAAAGGCCACAGTCAAACTCGAAGCCTGAGAATCTTGAAGAAAGTCCTGAGGAATTCAGAAGTCAATGGGGACATTGTGGGGCTCTGTGTCAATGGGATGAGGGAGAATGAAGGCATCTTTTGGGGTAAAAGGTTAAATTTTTCTGTGGATGAAGTAAGCCTGCTGAAAGGTTAAGGCAATTTAGAGATGCCCCTTTTTGGTTAAACTGGAAGGGATGGAAATATGAAAGAAGTAGGTTGGGAATATCATCTGTAGATAGAGAAACAGGAATGGGAGAAGGGAAAAAAGGGTTGGTGGTGGTCCTGTTGTCTGTGGAAAAATAAGAACCAAAATCACATGGTAATAGTTAACTGTTATGCAAAACTAGTCTCTATTCAGATAAAAAGAGCAAGCATAAATGCAAATTAAACATGTCCCAGCAGCATCCATTCATTCTACTGACACCCATAATCCACAGATCTGTGGGGTCAAGACTGTGTATAAAGACAGTTAGAAAACATAGCATAAAAAATATTCCTAGAACTCACTAGATAATATACTTTTTTTTTCTTCTCAGAACTCTGAACTTTGTAGGTTTTTCAATATAAAAGAAAAGTGAATTCCAGTAACACAGATGCTCAAATGCTCCCAGACCAACCCCATGCTCAGAGTCCAACAGCCAGTGGCCATCAGCTGTTGCTCATCAATTCAGACAAACAAGGTGTGGAGGGAGTTATCTCCTGTTTTGCAGATTATGAAAAAGTCCAATCTCTTTGTTGTTAGCAGTCAGATGGAGACGAAAATGGAAATTTATGCTTTTATTTAGACTCCCTTCAATACTTTCTCTCCACTGGTAGAAAAAAATTGCTATTGAATGATGGAGGCTGAACATCCCCTAGGGAGAGTCAGAGTGCTGCCCAAGGGCTGCATTTTTCGTGCTGACACATAAACCAAGGAACAACACACCAGCTCTAAACTCCAGTCTTCTGCTCTGTAAAACACTGCTCTGGTCAAGCCTCAGAGCCTGCAATCCATTTTGCACTTGTTTTTCAGAGCGCGCTTAAATTTTACAAGGTACAAAACACAGCTAAAAGATCCTCCACAAACATTCAGGCAGAAGTTCTCAAATAAAAGAGAGTCTGGGCCAATTCTCAGGCTTTGCTTTCAATATGGAGACATCTGTCAGACTGTAGAGTGGTTTCTTAAGAGAGGAAACCCAGTCCTATAATTTGTGGCATTGGGTACAAGATTCTGTAAAATTCTGGATGATTCAGAAGGGAATGATATTGCACTAAGAGGGAACAGCTTCCTTCATCTTTTCCATCTTTCAGGGCTTTACTGTTCTGAGATTCTCTGCTAGTCAGCCAGAACTAAACTACACACTCACAAATCTCCCAGTATGGTCCTTATTCCACAGAACAGTGCTGCTGGTCCAAAGTTACCCCGTGTATCAGGGGAATGGGCTCCTTAACCCATTAGAACCCCACTTGGTGTGGCAAACACAGGTGGGCCCTGTGCACCATGAGCTGTTCCTCCCAGCAGTGTCACTGTTTTCATACAGACCTAAACTCTCCTGAGTTCTCCTGAGCAATGCAGCCAGGTCTGATGTCTTGCCAGTTCCATTTTAATTATGATATTGTTTATTAGTGTATGATTTTTGTTCTACTCAAGCCAGGAATAAATATCAATCAATATGTACAATTCTGAGTTTACCTTATTTTTCATTTATTTCACTATTAGATCAATAAGTTAAATATATGGCTAATTAAATATTGTATTAGTGACAGGAATGCCATCAGTCCGTATAATCCTTGTTTGTCCTTAGAAGTGTTTATAAGACATCTATCTTTACTACCTTCATTTACACAGTTTGTGTTTGCTTTTTTTTCCTTTTTGTGCTGGATTAACTCTATAATTTTTATGTCTCATTTCTTCAGTGTAATTCTTATAAAATTTAAAGCTTACATCAACTCTCAAAGATCTTTCTAGCTTTCTAAAATATGTCTTATATTCTGAACACAGAGCTTTCTAAGCAATTATTTTACTTTCTTTGGTGTGTTTCCCTACGGCATCATTTCTTAGTCCATTTGCATTATACATATGGCTGCTTGGCATTGCCATCTCTTAACACTACCCTTTATCATCCTCTAATTCTCTTCAAAATACAAAAAACACTTTCCTTTCACTGCACAAATCCCATTAACTCTATAAAGATTTACTAATGCACATCTGAGGGTGGACAGCCACAGTGAATATGATTTCTGAAATTCCTTGCTACTTTCACATCTTCATGTATATCCTTTTTACTAGATATTATGAAGTCTGATATCACCTCCAGTGAACATACTTATTAAGAAGATGTCCCATAATAAATCTATAAATTTGCCCTGTGGTTTTATTTTTCTTTACTTAGCATGTCACATTATTCACTACAGCATTTCAGTACAGTAATGTTTACGGCTAGAAACAGACCATAAACACTCATTTATGTCAATCTACCTTGCTGTTTTGCATATATATTAATATGATATTTGCATCTAAATAAATTCACTAATTCTTTCTGAAAGAATCCTTTGTTTACATTAGTAGTGTTGATGAAACTGGAATAAATGAAGTGAGGTTGGCTTCAAAGAAAGCCTATTTTCTTTGAATAGGAAAATTAATTCTAATAGTGTAAGAGTGATAATAGTATGCAGTGGTCAGACACTAATGCAATGCACACTGTCTGCTGAAGAAATGAGAATAAAAAGGCAGAGGAGAACGCGGTGCTGGAAGGGATGGGAGGAAGGGTAATGAGAATGCAGTGGTTGAATATCCAAGTCAAGGAGGCTGTGACTGAGCTAGGAAACCAAGCAGAGAGAAACCATGGTGAGGATAAAAATGTGAGAGAAGAACCAAGAGAACAACTGAGAAGCTTGCACATGAGCATTGCGGGGAAGTTTGGGCACTGATTACACGGTTGTCTTACAATGTCGGCTGCTCATAGAGCAGTACCTCTGGGAGACCCTGGACTAAGTCAGATCTGATGTTTGCAGAACTACCACAATGACGTCATGTATAAATCCAGAAAGTCTCTGAAGTAACTGTGTATAAACAAAGAGAATTGCTGGGAAAATCACAGGAAACACAAAAGTTATAAGATGAGGGAGGCTATGATGAGGTGGGGAAGCTGAGAACTCATTCAGGGAAGCGGGACAGGACGTGACTACCAATGGCTGGGTGAGAGGAGGGGGTGACAAAGGGACTGTCACAGCTGAGCAGCCAGGGAAGACTCAGAAATGGCACACCTCAGCATCCTTTATTCTCTGCATACAACCAATAGCCAAATTCTATTTTCCCCTTGTTCTACAGAGCTCCTGTCAAATCGGGGACAGCACACAGTAACATAAGGACCTACTATTCTAACCAACATAAGTGTCACTAAAATGTTTATTTGAGGCTAGGTTATGCTCCAAAATTGCAGAAATGGAAAGCAGAGAGTGGTGAAAGAATTACAATTTCTTTCTGTCAGCTCTCCTAGTAAAATATTATGGAACAGCATGTCTGAAGAAGGACTGTCAAAATCTGTACGGATGGATTTCTACCCACTTGTCTCTACTTAGCAAGGTATTTTCCTCTAGCAGGGAGAAACCTTGTTGCTTTGCCCATATTCTCCTTGACCATGCTGCCAGTTCTGACACTGATAGTGATGCATTCCCACTCAGCTTCCTTGTGTGTAGGTTTCATGGTGCTGGTCACTGCCAGCTCTCTGTCACTGCCATCAATATGTCTTTTACTTCCTTCTCCCTTTCGTACCTGTCCCTCACCCCAGACTGCCTTTGGCCACAGTGTGCTCACCATGCAGCCCTGCCTTGGAGAATTTCATCGGTTTTTGTCAGTTTATGCTGATTACTCTGCATATTAATTTCTCCACTCTTGACTCATGTCCATCTAGCAAGTAACCTCTGTGAGATATCCTCCCCATCCTCCTCAGCACATCCTAAATGGTGTTTCTGCCAACACTTCTGTTCCCAGATGCCCTTAGACTAGTCCCTGAAACACTACTCTTTCACACCCACGCTGCGAGTGTACAATTATCTCCTGTTCTGAATAGCAAATGCATTTTGGTAATTTCTCCAGATGTTTTTCCTTCCACACAGCAAAACTGTGTCTGGCCCAATCACCTTCCATCCAGATCACTATAACACTCCCTTCTGATTGCCAGAACCAGTGTTACGTATTTCCAATTCATTCAAAATGGAACCAACATCCAGCTGACATCTTCAGTCCCTTCTTAATTCCACTGAAAGAAAACAATACTGAAAAATCACACGTGGAAGTTGAAAATTGAAATATGTCTCCCCTATTATCACAGAGGTACTGTTGAGACCTTATATGAGTAACTCAGTTTGTGCTCCTGACATAATGTTCAACAGCTTCTTCTTCCAAATTCCCAAACTCATAGGAAAAACCCCAACCTATAGCTCTAATGACCACAGAAGATGCATTTTATGGAATTTTCTCTTGTATATTAATATGACAACACATTTCCAATTTTAAAATATTTCTTTTAGACTGGTTGGCCCATGTTTCATTGTCTCTTTTCACATGGAAATATCACTGGGATTTTGCTGATATAAGAGAATCAGCACAGAAATTTCATTCTCTCCTGCACCGAAAATGACGGATACCTTCTCTAGTTCTCACTGTTTTAGTGATTCAGGTTCAAAGCAGAGTACTGTTTATAGACAAGAGCTGACAACAGGACATTTATTTTTTAGGTTATTCATAAAAAGGATAAGCTGTGCAAACAATTAGATTTTTAAAGTTTGTGTAAGTCAAACATTTTCTTTAGCTATAAAAATGAACAATGAAATGTTGTAGGTGATGGCAGAAATTCAATGGCCTACTTTCACAAAATGGGAAGGCAAATTCTTCACAAGGATGTGTGAGCTGGATGGCAAACAAAGCTTTTGCTGTGGGTATATTGCTTTTAGTTAATAAGAGAGGGGTAAGGCTCAGACTGTGGTTTTGACAGAAAAGAAATGTTGGTTATTACAGGCTGATTTTAGGCATGTCCACAACGTTACTTTAAGTTTTTTGTATTTCCCAACACGTAGCAGAGAGGACAATGGGGTTTCCTGGATAGATAATGGGAAGTATGAAGCCAAAGACAGCACCATTTTTAAAAATGTAAGTCAGATCCTGATACTAAGTCTTCTACAGAATAGCTTTCATGATGAGTAACATTGACACAGGTACAACAGAAAACATTTGCCAGATATTTTTAGAATTATGACTCTTACCTCCCTGTTCACACAGTTGTTGTGCTAAGGCATCCTTGAATATAACTTGGCCCCTATGAGTAGCTGTAGCCCTGTGAACATAAAAAAGATAACAATAAATAATGTAGTATACTTATTTTTATATACATTTGAATATCTATATGCATGACTAATCAAATCAGAAGTCCCATTCTGCTTTCTTTCTATATTCTTCTTTTTACACTCTTTTTAAATTTATAGAAGAGACAATAAAGTGGATTATTTTACCTTTTTTTAAAAATTTGTATTTAAATCATTATCATTCTTTTTCTTTTTTTCCCCCTGAAGAAGCCTGGTACCTTTGCATTCCCTGTCCTCCAGCCATTCACTTTCTGAGCAATGTACTGCTCTCTTGGTCTCCTCTGGTCTCAGTCCATCTCCATCTTTAAGAAAGTGATATGCCTATAGCTGCATACAGAGTTGCTGTACTTGAGTTCTCAACAGTTTTGTCTAAATAATAATTATTTCCCATTACTGACCCACAGCTAGCAGACCAGCTAATGTATCACAGAGAAAGATTTGTCATTTTTTCTCATGATCAGCTAGAAATATAATGCAACATGATTTTTTCTCTCACAGAGCTGTTGTGCTAACAGTGATAGTTATTCTTTATTTCTAATTGCTCATTTCTTCCCTCTTTTCCAAGTGCAGTACTGCACAACATCAGTTTTGTCTCACAGATTCTAAAACCTTTCAGTATTTGCAAGTGTTGGATTTGAAGCCTGATTTCTTTCAGCCAAAGTTCTTCCAATATCTGTCTAGATTCATACACACTCTTCATATGTGTTCTTTAGCCTTTCTCTAATTAACATTAACATCAATATAGATCTATGTGAACTCCGCAAAATATTCTCTCGGTTCAGCAGTAAGATGTTGAAAGCTACTTCATGAGTGTAGTTTTGCAGCCAGCAGTGTGCCCTCTCTAATGGATGATTCCTCACTTGCTCATAAAATGTCAGGAAGGACCATAAAGGAATGGTCTGAAAATGAAAGTCAAAATTAATTATTTTTCTCATGGCTACTAGGGCCAGTTACACTGAAAAGGGAAAGCAATGAAAGTAACACATCTAATACCAAATTTTTCGTATACACTGGATCCTCAAGGCAAAACCCATCTGCAAACTGCCAAAGTACAAGCAGGAGTAAATGAAAGCTTCTCTGGGATCTACTTTGCTTTCTGCACATTGAGAAAAGCTCTATTTACGTCAATATGTGTCCAGAAATGCAAAACTATGACTGCCTTATGCTCCTATGGCTTTCAGGGCACCCTCTTCCTCTGCAGTCCCATCTTGGACTTTCAGAGGCAGACATAAAGCTGGAGCTTTGCCTCACCTGGCAGTGACAGTATTGTGGCCACCCACAGTCCCGGGATCGCATTACCAGTGTAAAGTTTTGGTTGTAGTCCCTACCATGTGCATCATTGAAACTATTCTAGGATTTCCAGCACTTCTGTAAAATACAGCAAAACCTCATGCCATGGTTCTACATTAGCCTTTCAACATCTGCTGTCATGACCAGAGACCATACTGAGTACAGAGTAAAATAAAAACAAATACATTGCTCCAGCACATAAAGGCAAGAGAGCTGAGATTTTGTCATTTAAAAATATGAACTGAAGTATTTCTTAGCGCTCTGACCGCCCCAATTCCTTTAGAAAGACCAGATATGGTGGCTTCCTCTAGCAGGAAATGGCAGGGCATCCCGCAGCCAGCCCTGGGTCCAATGCAGCACCAACAGACACGTTTTGCAAATATGTTTCCTTGGGGGAATTCCATGTATTGAGTTTCCCTGGCTCAACATACAAGAAAAAGCCACACCTAAGGCACAGAAGGTATTTTATACCTACAATTCTATCCCCCAAGTTGGCAGAGTAGAAGAGAGGGCTCTTTGCAGACAGTGGGAAAGAAAACTTATCTTAACAGTAGGCCAGGACTTCAGAGATGCTGTTTATGCAACAGCCCAGGATACAATTCAGGATGTACACAACAACGATGGCAACCAGAGCATTCCTTTATGAGGCAGATAAGAGCAAACTCTTGAAACACAGACGACATGCAGAGGGGAGCTTGAGTATGTGTCTGAATTCAAACAAATACCAAGTAACACCAATAATGCCAAACACTGTACTGTTTACTGGATCTCTGCATGCGTGTGAGAAAAAGGGGATTTGGGCAGAGAGCCAGCAGCCAGTTGAATGATCGGCATCTTTCTGTGTCTATCATCCCTTGCTTGATAATGCAGACTAGGAGCCAATTATTGCTGTTCCATAGCAGGAGTGATCTGCACCCTGGGGACAAGAGCTGTGCAGGAAGGGCACCACTTGCTGCAGTGTGAGCTCACACCAGCATTAGTTTTGCAATGGGCACATGCACCAGCCTGCACAGTCTCCGGGAATTATTAAGGGTATTGCTACTGTCAGTTTACCAGCATTATCTGCTTGTTTTTCTCGGTATTTATGCTTTATTCATGGAGCAAAGAACAAAAATGCAGTGCAATTATAAATAAACTAAGCTACTTCTACAAAGAAGTGCAAAACATACCTTTACTGTATTGAACTTCCTTTGCTGGTGATGTTCCCCCCTGATAGGTTCATGGAAGAAAATAATGAATTTGGGCTTTTCTCTTTTAAAAACATGTAGCATATAGAAACCCATATCCATTCCTATATTCACACTCCAGTCTAAAAACTACATAGTATTTATGGTAATTATAACAAAAATAATACTGGCAAGGCCTGAAAAAGAGCCTACTAAAGAAAGAAAATTATTCAACTAGTAACTACGGGCTTTTTATTTTGTGACATATATATCCAGTAATTGATTTTTGTGCTGTTTTTGAACAGTTTTTATTCTGTCTTTAATATAGTTAAATATTGCTTAGAGGAAGGGTACTTACTATCATTGGACCTTACTCCACACCAGTCTATAGTCCCACTCTGACACTGTCTGTATTTATTCTCAGCTAAAGGGCAAGTAACTAATCAAATCTAATGTGTCAGTCAGCCAAAAGGCAAGACACATGCCCCATCTGTCCCCAGAGGTAATTCCTGAGTAGGAATGAATCTTTCCAAAGGGATGAGAAATAAAAGAAAAATGGGAGAGAACAGGAACATCCTGACATGGTAAGTGAGAGCTTTGAAAGAAAAACAACTTAGAGGTAATAAGGTTCCTTTTTATATTAACCTCACTCTTCCATTAGTCTAGATCTATTTGTCTGCTTGGGGCTATGCAAGAGAGAGGGGAAAATGCATTTTTAAAATTAGCAAGAGGAGATTAAACTGGTGACAGAGGAAAAAAGAGGTCTGAACACAAGAAGACTGTATCAGGTGTCAAGGCTCACTGGCAGTTCAAGGCATTACTAACCCCTTACTTCAATTACAGCAATATTGTAAAGAATTTTTCTTTTTAAACCACAACTATTCAAGTTGAAATCAGGTGCCAATAAGGACTTCTAGACTATCTGTCACTGAGAACCAAAAAAAAAAAAAAAAGGCTTGCTGATTCTCTACTTAAATGATATATAGCCTATGTCACCTGTGAAATGGGACTTGAAGTGCCACCCTGCTCAAGTGCCAACAAGCTTTAAAACACTTCTTTGAGTGCAGTATTGCCAGGTCCTCTGTCTAAGTAATATCAATTTGTGCCCTGTGCAACAACACAACTCATTTCAGGTGCTTTGGGAGAAATAAATCTGAAGACACTTGCATATGAGTGAGAGACCTCCCTGCCTCCTCCTGTTGGTTAGATGCAGCATCCTGAGCATGCTGAGTTGTGTGTCCAGGAGCAGAGTGTCTGTCCGAGGCCATCCCTGAAGTTTGTCACCTTTTGGCCATGCTCTGGGGTTTGCTCTGCCCTTACATGAATGCTTGGCATCTGCACCTGTCCCTGGCGAGTGAACACACTGCGACAAATTAATTCGTGAGAGGGATTCAAAAAGATTCAGGTGTCATACAGTGAAATACCTTTTCTCGTGACAACTGGAAAGGGATTTCAAGAGGACAGCAGCACTGCCCAGAGCCCAGAGTAGATACATGCCCTCTTTATACAAATAAAAGCATTGATTTTTAATGCATCTCTGTCGGTAGGGTTGGCTTGTTTAACCTGTTGTCTTTAAAAGATATATTCACCCCCAATATGGCCTAATTAAGAGATGTCTCAGTAAAATAACTTTAAAAGCAGGATGGAGAACAGGCCTTCTGGCAATTAAGCACACAGGGTAGTTGTTCCCAGACTGTTGTGGTGGGAGTGTGGTCCATTTTCTTCCAGTGGGCTCCGAAGGTGATTTAATGACCATTTAGTGCGTGTGGCAACAGGCAAGGTCAGGCTGGTGTGCATTTTGCCTGAAACCTTCAGTGGCAATTTCTTCAAGAGCAGTCAAGACACATTAAACCTGACTGGGGGAGATGGAGCTGGTGCTGGGGCCAGTAGGGAAAATGCACAGAGCACTCGTGGCTGCTGATCCAGAAGGTGCTTGGGTGGGAGGCTTTTTGCTACTGGTTAAATGAATGTCTCCAAGTTGTTATTTCAGTTCCCACTTGACATGCAAGTGCAGTCTAATTAAAGCAGCAGGAATGAGATCTGTGTGTTCTGAAATGCACATTTCGCTTCTGCCTTTCCCTCCCTGTCCCCAATGGTTTCTTCCCTGAGATGTTACAAAAAAAGTCAGCTGTCCTGACCATATTCAGCTGAAATTGTCAGGGAAATTTGGCAAGTAAGATGAAATTACTTATGTAGACATTTGTTCAGGGGACTGGAATTAGCATACTTGCTCTAAAAACCTCAATCAGAGGTGAAAAGTCTTCAGGGGAAAAGGACTGAAATGGCCGGGAAGAGCTAGGGTATGTGCTAGGGGGTAAAGAGCAATCCTTTGATTTGGGGCTGCTGTCCTGTGCTGAAGTTTGGGGTTCACATGCATAAATTATGGTCATGAGTTACTTCATGGGTGAGCTGAGAATCCTTTGCCTTCATATCGGCCAAATGCAAGAGGAACTAAAGCCACATGATTTTCCCTCATCTCTGATTTTATGTCTGAGGACTGCACATGTGGGGAAAGGGACTCAGCTGTCAAGCTAAGGGTGCAGTTACTATCTTTGTTAAAATTACAGTTGTGTTTAAAAAAAGTTTGAAACTAAAGAAGTCTAAGAGAAGATGTAGAATGTCAAAAGCCTTTTCAGCAAGAGCCAGTAAAGACCAAGGAAAGAGAACAAAGTTCCTTTTGTAGAAGTCTTTGCTATTAAACCAACATTTAAAGCCATGCACGTGCATTTCTGCATACGGAAGCAAGAGCATACACATATGAACTACCATTCCTTGAGGCCACACTAACATTAACAAAACATGCACCAATACATTAATATGGTTGGCAGAAACCCTCGCTGGCTCTCTACACTATGTGCAGAGCTGGGCTATGTCTCCCATGTGTGGGAACACACTACCCTGCACTCTGAAAAGCTCATTGTAAATCTTTCAGGGACCCAACCTGCATCTAGCTGGTCTTGCAGAATTTTTATCTCATTCAGTGCACCCCATGCAAAACATGCATTTTAAAACACTTCAGCCTCTTTTAAAGTGTGCAGTGGTCCATGCACACTCCGGTGTGCTGACCCTATGTGTACATTTTTGACTGCATATGTAGTCCAGTGCACATAAGGTGGATTTTGTTGTTGCTATTCGACATTTAACAAAAAAAAAATATGCCTGAGAGACATTATGATGATTTGGCATAAATGTAAGAGGAGGAATACAGCAGTTAAATGGTAACATCAGACCCAAATGGAAGAGATTAATTTTTTATGGTTTAATGTAGAAATTTATGCTAGGCTATGTACACCCAGGATGCGGTGGTTTGATTAGGGAATGATTTAAGTACACATCTAAGGGTCTCCTTTAACCAAAATTTTAATAAAAGTAACATTCTCAAGGAGAAAAATAAAGAAGATAGAGCTACAAAAATTTGCTTCCGGAATCTGAAATGAGCCTACAAGAAAGATGGAGAGGGACTCCTTACAAAAGCATGTAGTGACAGAACAAGGGAGAATGGTTCCAAAGTGAAAGAGAATAAGTTTAGATTATGTATTAGAAAATAATTCTTTACTGTGAGGGTGGTGAGGCACTGGAGCAGGTTGCCCATCCCTGCATGAGTTTAATGCCAGGCTGGATGGAGCTCTGAACAACCAGGTCTAGTGAAAGGTGTCCCTGTCCATGACAAGGGGGTTGGAACAAGATGGTCTCTCAGGTTCGTTCAAACCCAGGCCATGCTGTGATTCTATTCTGTGATTCTATAATTATGACCTGTATTACAGAGGATGGTTCTAAGCTTGCAGCACTGGAGGCAGAAGGTGCACAGGCAGCTCCAGCCTCTTCACTTTAGAATTTACAAGAACTTGAATTTGTTATCCTAAAGAACACCAAAATTTTGTTTGGTTGCAAGGTGCAAGTAAAAAAAAGTGGATATAGCATAATAGTATATATACATTATAAAACAGGCAAAAAGAATTACTGTTTTAAACTGAACATAAACATTTTCATCCTCTTTTCTCTGGTATCTCAGAGAATAGAAAGATGTGAGTTTTTGAAAATTCTATCTAGTTTTATGTGACTGGAATGATTAGAGCTTCTTGCTGACTGAAAGCAGATTAGGGCAGCTACAGGAAATTCAACATTTTCATTAGTATTTTGCATTGTGTGATTATAAAGGAAAGCAAATTCTATTTTTTCTATACTTGAAATAAAGGGTTATTGCAGTGGCATCTGCCAAGCAGTCACCTCATGTAAATAATAGAACAAGCACCCATTGTCTCTCTAGTGACACAGTGCCAACAACAAGGTCCCTGTTTTCCACCTTTTTCAGTGTTTGGGAGAGGATGCTGTCCTTGTCTTATGTTTTGCAATCTATTGTACTTTATTATCTAGTGACACATGGACTGAATGAATTTTAGGTCTTTAGATTTTGAAATGAATATTTAGGATTTTTTAAATCTATATTTAACTCTAAGCTAATGAGTATATTGCATCCATGTATTACATATATTTTTGGAATTAAAAAAAAATACTGTTTTTCCCAAATTTTGTTTGTGTAGTCTTTTAAAGCCTATAATCTGTCATTCAATCACCTAAATTATCCTAAAAATAACAAAATCTTTGTCTTTTCCTGTATCACAGGAAGAAATGTTGCCGTTACTATGGATTTTAAAATTCTTGGAACCTCTAAATGAAAACAAACGGACTTGCAGTCATTTCCTATATGCGTTTACAGTGACCCTTTTCTTAACAACATGCACTAGTTAAGTTTGGCAGTGCTGATCAGCTGGGGTAAGTTCAGCAGAGACCACCAAGACGGTTTGGGCTGGAGCATGTGAGAGACTGAGGGGCCAGGGCTCAATCAGCCTGGAGAAGAGACAACTTTGGGGGGACCTGGCAGCAGCCAGCCAAGGGAAGTTAAACAGTTCCTTTCCATTGCTGCTGTATTTTAAGACCAGACTGGATTAAAATGCTGAGCAACCCGGTCTGACCCTCCTTTGAGCAGGATTTTGAACTGAAGACCTCCTGAGATCTCTTCCAGTCTGCATTTTAGTGCAGACCCATGATTCTAAGGTTTTTCATGTAAGGTGAAAACAAAGACATGAAAGCAAGATTTACATTTAATCAGATAAATTAACACTGATATTGATAACTGATTTTCAAATCACAAAAGAATCAACCAGTTCACTGTGTTTAACACTTCACGTAAATACCTGTGATATTGATTCTTCCTATCTATGAGTGCATGGCTGGGAATCTCAGAGTATCCAACCAAAAGTGCCAGGGGTTTTACATGATTCCAGAAAATCAGGAGTTTGACGGTACTTGATGCTCTGGGATTTTCTGATGTGATACATGTTTACATGGAAGCTGATAAGAAACAACATACTAAGCTAATACAGTGATAACTTAAAAACATTTAAAATTAAAATAGTAAAATCTGAAACAACATGAAATACTAGGATGAAAATAACATTGGCTTTAAAAGATCCTAAATAATGGGAAAAAAGGATGATTTTAAGGCCACCTTTTCATTTCACTGCTCTCATGCCATATATACCACTACCCATTACCCATTTCAGTTAAGGTTTCACCAGTCTGCTCTAACCTGCTTTAGCTGCCCACTGCTCCCAAAGGACATGGCCAATAGCTGAGGAGGAGCTGGACCATATGAGAATCCAGAACCTCATCCCCTCTATTTGCTTTGCAGCCCACACAGAGTAATCCTTAATAGCCACATTAACCCCCTTTCTTAAAAAACGCTACTTTCAATATTAATTGCAGGGATACAACTGGTGCACCTGCAATGTGCAAATCAGCTAGCAAGGGAATGATAAAACCTGCCTCTTTAGTCTAATACTTCAAAATATAACAACAAAAATCAAAATTTTCACAGACTGCACCCCACTCCTTGTCTGCTGTTTCTTTGCACTCTTCTTACCAACCTAAATGTTTTCAGAGGACTGGAAAACAAATGAAACATGTTAATCTTTTACAAACTGATCAAAATCAAACTAAGAAAGATCCTGATACAGTTGTAATCAAAGAACTGTTATTCTCTGCTTATTCTCACTTGCCTCCTTCTTTCTGGGTATATGGTGAACCCCTGGAAAAAAATGCAGGGTCACTAATCATACAAAGGACAGTTATTTCTCCTGCATGGTTTTTACTTTTCAGCCAGATTTATGAGTTGAAATAAAGCATATATCCCTGACAACCAGACTAACTTACAAATAGAAATAGGCAGGTGAAATACTACCTTAGGAGAACAATTAATTCCATCAGCCACTGAAAAAATAAGGAATTTGTGAAGTATCACATAACTCCAGTCGAAAGAAGCAATTGGAATGGCATCACATACACAGCATAAACTGGAAAGAGTATGGTGAGGAGCCCTGGCATCAATAGCAGGAGCTGGATGTACTGGGGAAGGCTAAGAGGTTATTTGGGGACCTTAGAGGTACTGAAGGTGAGGTTGAGATGTGGTGTGAGAGCCACTGGAAATACTGTGGTATGGGTGCTATGGGGATTTACTGTCCAAAGATGTAGGAAATTTGGATTCATGGATCCTGTCGCTCACATCATAGTTAGGCATCTCTTTAACACAGACTTTTTTTTCCAGAGATGCCCATTTGGGTACCGTCTAAAGGTTTGGATTAAGAGATACTCAGAGATCTGGATACTAAATTGTATCCAACCCTTGCACGTCAACTAGAGAGGTCAAATAAAAACAGATTTAAAAGAGAACAACCTCTTCTCTGTGTCCTTCCACAACAGGTCCTGCCCTCCAGCCATGCTTTCCAAACGAGCAACTTTCACCATCTTTTAGGGCCGGGCAAAGCCCCTGTGCTGCCCTTGCAGGTTCAGCTACACTAATCAAATCCATGCAGCCCTGATATGCCTTTCACCACATTGCCTAACACATTCAGGCTCACGGTTTTGGTATTTGTGAATCTTTTTGCAAAATAAAATACTAATAGAGTTAGCAAAATCACATTAAACAAAAACTGCTGTGTAAAGTTTACCTTGAATTGGTCAGTCACTTGACACAGGCATAAATACTCTCAATTTACAACTCATTTGGACAGCAGCCTCCCATGTAATATACTCTTCCAGCAATAATGAGTTTGAACCCATGTTTCTCACTAGGAAACAATCCATGATTTGTCTTACTCAGAAATAAATGACCTGCTAAGCTACATTGCTATAATATCTCCTTTTGATACAGTGTGGATAATAATTCTTTCAGTCCATTATTAAAAAAGACATCAAACTCTAAAACTCTTCTCTTAAAGTAAAGTAATAAGTAAGAGATTTATAGCCCTAGCCTTGGAAACAAACCAAAGTAACAGCGAATCTAAGCAACAACATAAGCACTTCCAGGATAGATGGTTGCTCTGAGTTTTTATTACTAACTAATTTTTCCTCTGAGCACAGATTTGTTTTCAGAAATCTTTGGCAGAATGAGCACAACACTAGAATGAATCTTTGTAGGAAAATATCCTGTTAATGTTCTGAGACTCTTTATCACAGTCCCAACACTGGATTCCCTGTGCCTCAATGAACAAAAAATGGCCATACTGGGTGAAACAGAACCAGACTTCAACTCTTCATTTATCTGCTAATGACAGTTTCCAATCAAAAGGAATACATTGGGAATTCAGTTCAGTAATGTTGCCAGGAAGGTGAACTTTTCAAATACACGCAAATAGTTATTGCTTTGTTACATGAAATATTGCTTGGGAGCTCAAACTCCCATGTCTGGAATCCCAAATTCCAAATATTTCAGATGAAGGCATTCATTGGAGACTTGCACATCTGGTGCTGTATGCAACAGAGTGGTGCTGGAAATTAGAGAAATCCATCTGCAATTTGTGTAGCTAAGAAGTTTATGGCTGATTAATAAAACATCAAACTTGAGCTAACACTTAACGACAAAAGAGGATCTCCTCTCAAAACTGATCCTCTAATGGGGTTTTCAAAGTGTCACAGTTTTTAAGATTTTTTTTTTAAATACTGCATCAAGTAAACAACAACAAAAAATGTGTGTTTGTTCTTGCAAATCTTTCCACTTTATCTGAGGAACTTTGGGCAGTAGGTCCACCGCCCCATTTGGACAGCCTCTGTACCCTTAGGAAAGAGACATTTCCCACAAGCTTCTTGGGATAAATTTACAAGTGTCAGGGTAAATCAGACAGGTTTTCTAAAACCTTGTCTCTTCTGAGCATTCCCTTTGGCAAAAATATCGGAAGTATTGGCTCCAGACAGAGTCCCCTGGGAATGGGAATCAGTGATGTCCCATCCCTGAGATTAATCTTCCTAGTGCAGTCTAAGTAAAACTGACTAGACTTCAGGCCATTGCTGTTATGGATGGATTCCTAACAGATACTAGACTGGATGGAAGGTATTCCAAGGTACATAAAGGTACTCCAAGGTACATAAAGGTATTCCAACTATTTCTCATATAGTTAGCAGTTTTCCATTTTGAGCGGTCGCCAAATATCTGTTGATCTCTGGAACAAAAATATAAATCCCGTGTCTGCACAGAAAATGGCTAAAATCTTGAAAAACTACAATGGAAAAACAAAATACCATAAGCTAGAAGGTACCTTGTCCCTATGGATGGGATGGATGTAGCTGTGAGTCAAAAGACTTGAAGCAAGACCCATCAGACAGATGGAAGGAATAGCAGTAACCTGTTAACTGGGAAAGGTGTGTGGATGACAGAGATACAATTATCAATTTAGAAGAAAACAAGACATATCCGAGAACAGCATCTAAAAACAATGCTGTAAAAATAGCAGCACTAACTATGCAGTACCACTTGTTTGGCACATACTAAGAAAACAGGCAGACTTCATCAACTGGCAAAGATAATTCTATGTTATTCTAGTATGAAGACTGTTAAAAACAATATATTATAAACAACAAATAAAATGTTTTAAAATACAGCTGGTGATGGATAGCTTTTAACCTCCAGGTGCAGCCATTTCTGAGGATCCCTCAATCGAACAGCTCATAGTAAGCCTGGATTTCTTGCATGACATTGCAGCCATCTTCTCTCTTTTACTTATTTTATTGACCTGAAGCTGATCCCTTGTCTTAATTTAAACTAAAGACCTGGGTTTATATATTAATAATACTCAGTGAATGCATGTTAACGTGTATCTTTTAGCTTCAGAATTTCAAATGGTGTATTTATTTCTATATCTCAATATGTTTCCACCTAAACATTGTTGTGGCTGTATTATATCTTTGTATAAAATAATGAAAAATTATCATAATTCCTAAACTAAGAAAAATAGAAAATATAATAATATGATACAGTTAGTATTATATTATAGTTAGTAATTAGATACAGTTAGTAAGCCAGAGCATGAGGCTTATGCAAGTTTTCATTCACAAATCTTTTCATCTGTGCTTGCCACTAAAATTTTCACATTGTCTTTCTGCAGAGAAATATCTTACTTTTTTGAAGCTGTGAGTAGTGCTGTGGAAAATTTTCTTCAATATTTGTCCTGCTCTTATTTGGTCTTTTGAGTTTACCAATAAGAACATAGTAAAGAATGTTGATCTGTTGGTTTTAAGAAGCAAGAATGAAACTGCTCTTTATTCCCCGAATACTTCATATGCTTCCTATGTACAAGAAGACACATTACATTTCATAAAGTATTTGCTTTCCAAATGCTTAGCCTTATTATTTAGAGCATAAAGATTGGTCCTGTTGAATTTTATTTTAAATTAACTGCACCTATATTTCTTAATAGTCTCTTTAGAGCACTACTCATGATTTTAAAAAATATTTATATGAATTAACATTTCTGAAACTTCTATCAAAATAAATAAGAGAATGATGTTTTAATTTTGGGAAACGTACTTTAAAAAAGAAAAGATCCTGTTTAAAGCCTTGCATTTCTGAACTCAGGAATCCATTCCTGCCTTCCTGATACGCTGAACGATGCTGCTTTCTGATTTGACTGTGAGTTTATTTGGTACTGGTTTAACTTAATGTATCTTCCTGTGCACATCCATGCAGTGGAGGAATGTACAAGCTCATTTCCCACCTGAAGTAAGGAGCGGTGATTTCTAAACCACAGAAAGCTCATCACTTGCATTTGGTATAATATTTCTCTTGGTCTCTTAATTTGACCTCCTCCTGGCTGAGGAGGAGTTTGCTAAAACGTGTGCTCAGCTGGAGATCCTTGCAAACATGAGCTGCATCAAAATTTTTCTCCATTTTCATAAAATAATCCTTCCCAGTGTTTTCTGCAGCATGGTTTTCTACATTCAAACATTCAAGGTAATATATTTAAGACACTTAAGCTGCTGTCAACTTTCATTGGAATGGATCTACAAGTTCAGAAATAATTAGTGCAGGGAAAGGAGAAAGAGGACAGAGAGACAGCCATATCACTCCAGAAATACAACTTTGGCTAAATTAAATTAAATTTCCCTGCATGTTTTTTTCTTCCAGTTTTTAACTGACATGGGCACCTTTTAATGCTGGTGACAGAAAATTTTAATATTAATGCCTGCTCGAAATCTGGACAATTGCCCAGGAAATGGATCTGTACTGTGTCACCATGTACAGCAGTTACTCATTTTGGAACATAACCCTCCTAATCAAAAGACACACAACATAATGAAGAAAAATTACCCCAGCCACTGTTATTTCAGAAGCACTAGTAGATGAAATGAGCTTGCAGTTAGTTATTGCACCATTAACCTCTGATCCTAAAGGAGCTCTGTGGCCTTGAGCACATTAATGTCATTAAGTAGGTACATGCTGAGCAGCCTTTTGCCCTGCCTGAGGATGCCACAACTAAGAAGATGTCTGTTTTCTTCACAAAACTGGGCAGAAGGTGTCCCAAAACAGTCTGCTGCAGTTTGGGTATGGCTGCAGGCAGAGGTGGGAGTGATGCTCAGCGTGCTCTAAGGGAGACCTGGAAATCTGTGAGCCACAACCTCCTGAGACCAGGGGATCCTTCCCAGTACACACACCTTCCAAAACTCACCTTAACATCACCCAGCACCTTCCAGAGAGAGGGAAAGGCTCATCGATGTCAGGTGGCCAGGATAAAGCATTTTTGGAAGATTAATAAAATAATAATGGGATTTCCTAATTATCATATATAGAGGCTTTTCATTATAGAAGAGTATATAAGTCTTGTTTAAAAATTGGGTAGAGTTTTCAATTGCAAAACTGAGGTAAAAATTAAAATATTAAGCCAAAATATCCTGTTCCAAGTTATTTTTAAGTAAAGATAAAAATAAAAAACCAAAACAAACACAAACAAAACAAACAAAAAAAATCACTTCTAGCTCTGGGTACACAACTTTATCATACATTTAAATTGATATTTTCTATCATTCTAACAAACGTTAGAAAATCTGAATGAAAGGGCACACAGGATAGGGCATGAAAGCTGGGGCATGAGCCTGAAGTCTGATTTCTCTTCCAGTGGTACATGATTTGTTTTATTGTATTTTGTTTCCATTGAGAATAAATGTTCATAATAGTGAAAAAGAAGCATTCCTTCATTTTCACAAAACATGTTTTTTTTCTAGTTTCAATTTAGGTGTAAATTTCAGTATTCTCACATGAATGTAATTTCTTTCAGTTGTTTAAAATATGTGATAACTATTTTGTTAACTCCAAGAAATGTCAAAGAGAACAGGTCCTGCTAAGCAATAAGGAAACCTCTAGCAAATGACAGCACTGGAGGGATCCACAGTTCTTGCATAATTAACACTTCCAATAAACTGCACCATCAGCACAGAAGTAAATCTTCTTGCTTCAAAATTACCATTATATGTGAATGATACTATCAAGAGTTCATATACACTTGGAGTGATAGTGAGGTAAAAGTGCATTTTCAAGTCGGTGCCTATCCTAAATTTAGGCTTTGTAAGAATAATTATTTTTTACAAAAGCCAAAGGGAACAGAAATATTTACATAAGATTTATAAAAATCAAACAAATACTTGTTAAATATTCTGATAGGTTTTTCAATGCTCTGGATTCCAATGCACAAATGCAAGAGGAATTTAAAGAGATAAGTAAAGAAATACCAGAAGAAAGGTTTATTTATATTTCTGTAGGGAGGGAAGTAAAAATAACAGTAAGAAATAGTAGAAAGTATTAGATTTTTACAGTGTAATTTAAATAATTAACAAAAGTGTTTATTGTACAGAATAGGCAAGACTTGTCTTTAAATTTATAGATTCCCTTAAGAGTAGTTTTAAGTATATTCATGTAAATGAATTCCTCTTTGGCTTGTGGTAAAAAAAATGATACCATTTGCACCCAAATATACAAAACCACAAATGTTATTCACTTGACAAACTGCACTGTATTACTATCTATTATTCTCACAGAGAACATAAGGCCATACAGAGAGGGTCTGAAATGCAATCAGGAAAGGTATTGTAAAGCATATTTTTGACACCTTCTAGCCCTGCCTATGCTTAAATGAGAGATTGGTGCCTCTTATGAATTAAACATAATTCTTGATTTATGTTCTGTTACCCTTGTATCAAAACCCATAGTTCCAGAGCAATGTCACTGAGAATTCATTTAATGATATTGATGATACACCTAACAGAGAATACAAAGTAACAAGCAGTGCAGAGCATGGCTTTATAAATCACTCCTACAGAGCATTAGGCAATAAATAACAAGTCATTAATTCACTCTAAATTATGCTAAAACATGAAAACTACTTGTGCAGCAAATTATAAATACCTGCCATTTCTACTAAAAATGTGAAACTTCTGACCAAGAAATTTTATCAAATCACATTGCATATATCAGACTTCAGATTAGCTGGGTGTGGATGAGACCTCCTTCCCTTAAAACCAGACACAGACTGCCAAAAAAAAAAAAAAAAGGCAATTCTGTCATCCTCAACACAGCCCAAGAACACATCTTGTCAAACTGCTTCCAGCACCTGCATTTCTGCATTATCTGCCTCCTTCTACAAGCTGCTGACGTGACTCACAGGTAACTATCCCAACAACTAGTAGAGCTGCTGCAGCTCATCAACTAAACTCAAATACCCAGGTCCTGAGAGTTATTTCACTCTGAGTTATCAGCACCTTGTCCCATGAGAAGCTCTCGTGCCTGACCTGTACACCAATACTCACACTGTGCTTTACTACCCCTGCAATACAGTCCTGTGCCATGGGATTTAACATCACAGAATCTGGTGTAACAGAGATCAGGAAACACTTTCCTTAAGAAAATGAAAATTTGAGGGCAATGAATGATTAATTTACAAATCCTTTGACATTAAATATTGTTCAGGGTTGTTATGGTTGAGAATCTTTGCCAGTGAAACCAGATATTTTGTTTCTTAGCCTGCTTTGTAGTATTCAGGGAAATGAACCTTCAGTTTGGCTTTTCTGCAATTACCCAATATAAGTTATGTATCTTTTTGTCTGTGTCTGAGAAGTAGTAAAACAAGCTCCAATTATACATTCTAGTTACAAGTTTTTGAATCCTTTAGAGACCCAGTTTCGTATGCTGTACAATTTGTGAGGCAGCAACTGTAGAGCTGGATTATAACCCTGTTGTGTAGGTCATGAGCAGTGTCATGCATGTAACAACCATAAAAGAAGTTTGGTTCTCTGGGAACTTAAGCACAGTCCTGACATATGATCCCAACAGGATCTCTTCTTGTTGGATCTACTAAGGGCTACAGAGGACATGATGAGAGAAAAGTAATCATCCTAAACAGAGCAAGATTGTAAGCCTAAGAAATCTGGTTAATGGACCATGCACTGACCATGCTGGTTAAAGCCCAAATATTGCTCCTTCAGGATACTTAGCCTGACTAGTCAAAAGAAATGGAAAAAAGTCTGGCAATTTGTATGCTATTACACTCCTTCATAAGTCTATTAACACAAAGAAGAAATTCTGCTGTTAAAAATGATGGCGAGGAAAGTGAAGGCTGAGGCTGAGTGCAGGAGATGGACACTGTCCACATTTCATATACATGAAGATAAAACCTTTTCGTCAGCACTTTTTGTCTTAGTTACCAAAGGTAACTTAAACAAGTTACCTTTGTTTAAGTTGACTTAAAACAGTTTTATTTAAGCACCAAGGTGCTTAAATAAAAGAAATAGAATTGCTTGAATTATTACAAGAGGATCTGTCAAGCCTAGGCTTAGGCTTCTGTGAATTGTTTTCGCTCCTTTATCTCTGCTCTTCATGGCAGTAGAACAGTGATCCCCAGTATTGAGTTACCTACTAACCTGACATTTAGATTGTGGAAATTTGGGGATTGCCACAGTCATAAACATGCCAGTAAAGCTAAACAAAAACAACTCTGGAAGAATAATAAAGTTGTTACTCAAGGATTTCTACTTTTTACAAATTTCTGTAGGCAAGGTGCTCACTTTCTGCACAAAATTTTCCCAGGCCTGGTTTAACCTGCACCCCTATGAGCTTTGCTGTCTCACCACAACCTCGTTCCTCCTTTGCATTTCCCAGATTGCTTTTGTCTGTTCCCACCCATTTTTGGATTTCCCGGAATAATCCTAACAATATGCCAATGAGAAACACAGTAAACAGTTCTTTCTAACTATCCCATTTGGAATTATATCTCTCATTTTAACTACTTTGAAAAGAAACCACTTAGTCTAACCTTGTTTGAACTATGTTTTTAGAATAAAAATGTAATTATACTCTACATATATGAACCTTGATGTTAAAATTTAACTTCATTTATCCATAACTGTGTATCATTGCCAGGACACCAAAGATGATGCTGGTCACTGTAGGCCTTTCTCTTGCTTTGTATTTCAACATCCTCCAACAGCCCTTTACACACCACCAGCTGCACAGCACTTTTGCTCTTTAATTTGTTTCAGCAGTTGCGTGAGCAGATTGAGGTCAGTATAATGCCCTCGAAATTCCTAGTGGCAAACCACTGGTGTTACATATGTTAAATCTGAGATGCCCATAGCCCAGACTTTTCTACATTAAAAAAAAAATAAAATCCTGAGTCTGACTCAGTCATCCAGCTTTGGTACAGGTTATTCCATAAAACAAAAAGAAATGTTCCAAAGAAACACAGCAGCAGAAACTTATATATTACAAGCAAATACAAGGCAAAGCATCAGGATCCCAGTCTGCAGAGATCAGGCTCAACTGTAAATCTCATAAAAATAAAGCTTTTAAATATAAATACAGGCTTCTCATATGAACAGTGACAACCCAAGCCATTACTGGTTTTCTAGCTACCATCTCAGCTATATTTTCTAATTCTAACAGAACCCTGAAATTAAGTAGCAAAAGTTGCACTTCAAATGCTCTGCCTTAGTAGACCATCAACAACTTTAGCTAAAGACAACTATTCTTAGTTTGATATTATTTTGCTAGCATTACTGCTGGTTTAACTTTGCCCATACGGACTCTGTGAATCCATGACTCCACGCCCGTGCAGCAGGCAGCTTTTTGCAGGCTCCTTCTCTGGGTGCGCTGCCCGGCCCTGGCTGGAAGTGCTCTGGTCTTTGGCAAGTGCTCAGTGAGAGTGTATCTGCAGGAATGCACAGACATGAAAGGTATTATTACATTGCTATTTGTTATGCTAATTTTGTTAAGGGACCGTTGGAATTTCATTATAAACAATATTTTCAAGGAGCTCATAAATCAACCATGAAATGTATTCTGCGCTCACTCTTTCACACACAGAGTAAGACTCAACAACATTATTTCACCAATTTAAAGCAAAAACTCCACAAAACCCAACAAAACAACCAAAAATAAAAACCAAACCAAACCAAATAAAATCGCCCCCACAACCAAACAAACAGTTTATTAAAATTTAGTTTATTAACTTTTCAAATACAACCCGAATGTTTAAAGATATTAAACCCCTACTAAACAGCAGTGCAAAGCTTCCAGCACATGCTAACACTGAGATTCACTTGCTTTATGAATTTGTTACTGTCTGGAAATCTAAAGAAACTCATGAAAACTTTGTAAACTTGGCTTAGTGTTCTTGTTTTGGTTGAGGTCTGCATCCTTCCCCTTCCCTCTGTCCCTGGCTGTTCAGTGCCCCTGAATCTCCCACCTACAAACAGAAACTCCATGCAGCTGGGAGCCACAAGACACGTGCCCCACACTTTGGGGGTTCAGGGCACACACAGCTCCAGGGCTGGCTCTCAGGTCAAAGGGACCACTATGGGCTCTGTCCTGGCATTGACACTGCCTGGTAGCTCCAGCTGGGAATTCACATTCCAAGTCACATTCTGCAAGACAAAAGCCCTGCTGCCAAAAGTGAGATGAAACCCCTGCTTTGAAATCCAGCTTGATTACCTGTGAGGCAGAGATCTAGTGCAGGGACTTGCCGATGCAAATGAACTACCTTTACCAAACTAAATTACGGCAACTGAACTACCTTCACTGAGCAATATAATAGCCATCTATATTGCATTACACAACTTCAGTCAAACCCGGAAGCACTTGTTTATGATTTTTAAATTTATTATTTATTTCTTCTCCTAGACCATGGGGCTTGTAGCCAAAAAGTATTCCAGAGCTTGGAACACAGTCACAACCAGCAAACATAGCTACTAGTTAGATCCCTGGTGGGTTCCAACTCACCCGTGGAAATATCCTTACAAAGACAAGTAAACATTCCTCACATATCCTAAATATTAGCAACAGCAAGATCCTTGTTGTTATTTTTATTTCATTCAGCAAACACATACTAAAAATTTGTAACCATGAAGTGTCCTCTTGAGATGCTTTGGTTTTACATCACAACAAAGCATTAAAAGATCAACCCTTAAAAGCTTAACAACAAAAAAGGCCAAGTGCAATCTCTATGTACTGAAACTAATTACTTTTATGACAATCTACTTATCTACCACATTAGTCTGGAAACCTAATGCATGAACTCCCAGAGTCTTAGTGTCTACAGGTTGTGCCATATGGCACTGCAAATTTAGATTTAAATTTGACTTCAATAGCACAGTGGTTATGTCTTTAAAGGCACAACTAAATGTACTAATTGATACATGAGGAATATGCTCATTTTGAGAAATTTGACATTAAATAATTTACACTTCTCTGAAGTGTGACTCATGGGGGCCATAGTGCTCTGCCAGGATTATGAAAATTGTCACTATTGCCAGGTACATAGCTGCCATAGGGGAGCTACGAATGAACCTTATAAGAAGAAGAAGTACTTTCATAGTAAAATACCAAAATCCTTCCATGGGCTGGATAAAATATAGTGTATCCTCAAAGTACTTCAGACAATGTCATCATGGACTCCAGACCCACTTGCCCTCCCCCCATAAGAAATAAAGCCAATTCCTCATCCATTGACATGGACAATGGCTTACAGCACTAAACCAGTGGTTCCCAGTGGAGGGACACCTCACATGGTTTTGAAAGAGAGACAGGGGATTGTAGCACTGTGTCCTCCCTTTCCCATGCAATCCAAGCTGCAAATCATTTCTGGTGGAGAGGAGTCAGGAGCGATCACAGCACATTTGTTGCCTCCTGTCCAGATGGGCAGAGACCTCCCAGCAGTTACAGTCACAACCAGGTTAAACCAGTAGGAGAGGGATGTGAGCTACAGCCAACATTAGCTGACGGTGCAAAGAGCAACTCAGACACAGAGCTGTCTTTTCCATCCCTTTACTCACCTGACTCTGGGACTCCTGATGCTGAGAACAACCAGAAAAAAAAAAAAAAAAAAAGAAAAAGTCCTCTAACAACTTAAAGGCTCCACAGAGTAAGAAACCCATTGCTCAAAGCCACTGGGAGACACACCTTTCTTGAAGTATTGGCATTTCATCATGTTACGTAACAGCAGGGTCCGGCCTCCTGGAACCTTTTTTGAAACAAAAAAGACAACGATTTGCACATAGGCAGTTGGGATGACGGCCTAGTTGCCCATACTATTTAAAACACAAAGCTCTGGCTGAGAACACTGGTGACCCCCAGAACAGTGCCAGCTCTGAGAGCAAATGGACCGTCCAAAGCTGGGCACTTCACCCAGAGGAAAGGTCAACTCTCCCTGGCAAGCAGGAAAATATCCGAACAGATTTCATGGCTTCTGGCAAAGCAAAGGGTCACAGCTGAAATGTTTGCCCTTGCTGAAATCACAGTTGAAATTTTGCATGACTTTCAGCCTGATTCAAGTGCCGCAAGCAGATCTGGTGTTTATGTAGGACACACGAGCCTGGGAGAGCAGCCGAGGAAGGCCAGGTCTGGATGCACCAGCGTGCCTCACTGATAGTTTCCCAGGCATGTGGATTCAGGCACATGTAGTTTTCACAGCCTGATGAAGGGGGAGAGTCTCCCCTGAACTCCCAGGAGAGGCATCGCTCATTGACCCGTGTCTACCACTGAACAATGTCCTGAATCCAGGTCCAAGCAAAGTGGCCTGGGTCACTTCAGTAAACCATGAATATTTGTGACCCTTTCCTCCAGCTTTTCAATAACAGACCAAAATGTAAAGCAGCAAGCCTGGAAACAGTTGGTATTCACTCAGTGTCCAGAACGGTCCAAGGTTGGTCCATGGATCTCCCCTCTGAAAGAGGAGCTTTTCCCACTTACTTATGAGCTAAAACCTTCCACTAAACCCTGGCATCACACACCTTCTTATAGACAGAGGGCAGAGTGCAAAAAAAACAACTAAAAAACCAAACCCAACAATAACAACAAAGAAAGACCTAGCAGATAGGTAATGGATCTAAGTTTTAATCCTCAACTCTTCCATGGGGCTGAAGTGTCTCTGTGGAGTTTAGGAAGTCAGATCACGTCGTAGCCAGAACAGAGCTGAGCTCCACATCCTGCTAACCAAGAATGGCTCCAGGAAAAGCTACCTACAGTAGTTCAGCTTTCTCCATCCACTTCCTAAAGCTTGCATCATGCAACTCATGGGCCCACAGCCCAGACAGAACAGGTGCCACTACTTCCAAAACCAGGTTCAATCCTGCAGTTCCAGATCAGGTATCCCTGAGCCACAGTCACCAGTACATCATGCTGTGACCAGGTTTACAAACTTAGCCTATATGAGAGCAGACCAAGCTTGGAGCAGGCATTCCCCATGCACTTGAAATGGTGTTGGAAACCATGAAGCAGAGACACGTGTGGTGACCCCAGTTCCCTCAAGAAAGGAGCTCCTTCTGGGGCTGGAAGCTGCAGGGCTAGCTAAATTCTTCCATTTGCTAAGCTATGAAATCTCCATACTATCTTCCCCTAGACCAGAGAAATACTGAGCATTTAACATTGTTTTCATACTTGGTTTTGCTTCCATAAAGACAGTGGCTACAAATTTAGCAAACTGAAAAATCCCTAATGTTAGTCGACATTATTTGTAGAGAATGAACATTGTTTTCACTCTACTGTTTTAAGAGAATAAACTTTCTAATAATTGTACAAGATCAAAGAGGCATTACTCTGAGATGCTTCAGATTTAAATATTTAAGTACTCTTCCAATAGTTTTTGGGTTGTTTGGGGTTTCGTTGTTGTTTTGTTGTTAAAGTTCTGTATCTTCTGGAGATGTTGTTTTCCCTCTTAATTCTGGCAATTTCACAAATTCTAGGGAAGTTTACCCCCTACTTCACATGCTGTCATAGCATCTTCAAGCCATCTTTACAGCTCTTCCATTATATTTTGTGTAAAGAGAAACTTTTAGCTCCTCATTGCAGCAGCTGCTGATGAAGATCTCGAGGCTTTCTTCTAACTGATAAAGAGAGAATGACAAATATTTTAAATATCCATTAAACTGTGCTAAATCAATAATGATTTACACAGAATTTCTATAGGAGTATACAGCCCATCCACTTTAATATCAAGTGAGTTAATTGTGATCAATGATACTACAGTGGAAGGCAAATGAATTCTTAATGACAAGAAACTTCATGTTACAGAAATAGAAGCTAATGAGGAACCTCTTTGCTGCATTTTTCACATTACATCATTAGTAATTACCACATTGAAAAAATTAAAAGGAAAACAGAGCATTTTAAAGACTTATAGGTCAATCAATTTTACAAAACATAATAGGATAAGGTAAAAGTTTTAAGCTTTTAAACATTTATACATATATATATTGGATTTTTATTTTAATAGGTGTTAGATTAATTCAAAAGTTATCATCACAGAATTCAGGTTATTTTTTTGGCCACAGACTACAAGGCAGGGGACTCTATGGGTGTCCTTGTCTCACTTTTACGACCTCTTTTGTTTGACTTGTATGTTTTAATGTGCATCATAACACCTCTCATCCAGCAGTAAGAAATTCTCTGGGGAACACTTGCAGAAAATAGGACATTGAGTCCATAATTAAAGTAATCTCTTCCCAGGCAGATGCTTCAGTTGGCTCTCTTATCACATATTACAAAAGGCATCTTGAGGCCTATAAAATGTGTGGCAAATGGCTTTGGAGATGAGAAACAGTAATTTTTCATCTAATTTTGATCCATAGACATGTAAGTACTGTATTGCCACTTTTTGGTATGAAGCCAAATAACTATTGTGGTTGTTGAAATAAGCTTGGCAGTAACCAAAATTAAAGAGTACTCCAGCTTTCATCCTCAGTCGGGAAAGCCTTTTTCTAACCATCTTTGCACTTAGCAAATAAGCATGCCATCTCAAATATGCGAGTTAATGCCTACATCTGGATTTAGAAGAAAGGCTTTATGCAGCTTAACTTACCATACATGTTCTCTCTCTATTTGTGTGTTAAAACCATCGTTCAAATTATGGCCCTGACATCTTCACTGCTTTGCCAAACTGTCTGTGATATTGATTGGGAGCGTTTCTACTGTTTATCTTTTGTATTTTAGGATGTTTAGGACATTACTCTTTGAATGTGTAAATAGGTTCTGCAAAGTAATTTTCTCATATCAGTTATAATCCTTTGCATAAACACTAATGCTGACAGGAGCTGGCTGAATTTATGGAGCATGTTTTTAGTCCCTGACTGCAACTGATGTGTTGAATGTGGGCAAAATTTGACCTCAGACTACTGAAATACTGAAAATAAAGACAAAGAGGTTGACATTTTTCCATTATTCGTTTCTTCAAACTTGTTATTTTAAACTCTTCCCTGCTTGGGTGAGAAATCGTAGAGATTGTTGGAGATCTGCTTACCTTTTAAGACTCTACAAATTCATTTTTCAGGGAAAATGGCTCAAGTGATTGTACATTACTACTTGAGCTAAAGAGCTTATGTTGATCTAAATGGGATATTTGGAAGGTTATAACAGAAAGTGTTGTATTTCTAATAAGAACTGGAAGATCCAAGCCACTCCAGGGCTATAAGGAAAACAATGCCATCTTAAGAAAACCCTAAAACACACTGTTACAGTGGCATTCTACCTGTCAAATAAGTGATGAGAACAGCCGCTAATCAGCAAATGAGCCCAAAAACTGCATCTGAATTACTTCAATAATTTGATTTTAGATTAGAATTTATTATTACTTGAATTAGTGTAGGATCTCCAAGCCTTCTTCCAGGAGATCTCTTCTGTATCACAGCAGAATGATACACAAGAGCTGCTATGATGATGAGCACACTACAACATCATTATGGTATCTACCACTACTACATCTCTATGTCATCATTAAAAGAGTAGGTGCCATCCTGATACCAGTCTGATCCACCAGGAACCACTGAGCAGTCAATGGGCAATAGCTGGCTGGAACATCTCCTGCTACGGTGCTGTCCCTGCCCCAGACAGCTCACAGGCCCACCGAAAATGTCACAGCCACACACTCTGAGTAATCACACCTGGTAAGATGCAGGTAACGTAAGGTTTCCATACAGCCACCTGGCCTTTGAACAGGGCTGGTACGGCAGGTATGATGACTTGGGAAATGGATGCACCATTTATTAATTCTCAAAGTTAATGCATTTTCTCAATTCTGCACTGGACATAAGTTTCCCATGTCGTTGTACAGCCTGGCAACAGACACCAGTTAAAGTCTGATGGCTCCCTTATCACATGGATGGACCACATGTGGGACAGTGCCTGAATGGGCCACACTGCCATGGAAGAGGAGGGAGGGCATTCACCTGGGGGTGGCTGGGGTCAGCTAATGATGGTGCCAGTTATCAAGGAGATTTTTCAAAAAGGGTGTCTTCCACACCATAAGAGAAAACAAGACAAGAGAGACATGCCACAATGGATTCAGGAATGAGTCTTCTCATTCAGGAGTTATTCAGGAATGACTTCCATTTTTTTTCGAAAGACAAATAGTGCAAAACAATGGAGAAAAAGGGAACAAGCTACTAAAAGATTCTGGTTTAATCCTCTCTAATGTCAAGAATGGAAGAAAAAGAAAGCAGGGAAATTATTATTAACTATTTCATTTACCTCTATATTTTCTCTTTTACCTGCCAAAGAATAACTGTTAGAAACCACTACAAGTTTTGGAGCTCTCTCAACCTCAGAGATCTTTGGCTCTGGGGAACAGTGTTCATGAGCATCTAGATCAGAATATGATCATACACAGATCACTGCATCTAAGCAATTTTTGTATTCTGGATGACATCAAAAGAATGAACCGTTATTTGTGAATATTGTAAAGAAATCAAGTTAAGACAAATACTATCAATTATTAGCAAAACACCATTCTGAAGACCTTTGTATAATGTATATACTGAGGTTGTTGAAGGATTATTAAATTTGATTATTTATTTGGTAATGTTTCATATATAATATTGCTGTATTTTTAAAAATTTTTAATTATAAAAAAATTGAATTATAGTCCACTCTGTATTCACAGACAAGAATTATCTAAATATTAATAATAAATTTGAGTTTCTTAAACTGCAAAGGAAGGCATACATCCTGCTTTTAAGTATCGTTTAAACAATAATTATGAGAGATGTTTTAGAGTTCCCTCTGTCAGCTAGTTTGAGGTCATTCTGAAAACTCAAATCCAAATTTTCTTAATACGAGGGCAGCAAAATCTGATCGAATGGTTTTCTATCTTCAAGTATAAGGATTCTTTTTGTTTATAAACTTTTGCTAGAACTTGCTATGAGGAGGCCACTGTAGTATAGACAGAGGAAGAATTTTTTTTTTTTGTCTTACTGGATCTTCATATTCACCACATCCAAGTTTTCACATTATATATACATACATGAAGTCTTGATGAATATTAAAGCATGTCTAGATAATACTTTGTAGATCACTCTATTAAAATTTGTCCAAACAAACAAGGTGAAAAAAGAAAGTTAACGTTTGTGAACCGAGAATATGGACAGAACACCCTTGTATGTCCTTGTCTATGTACACAAACAAAGCACAATTTCAAACAAGTAATCTGAAGGCATGAATTTTAAAAAATACAGCAAAATATTGCCTGTGCCTTTGACGACATCATGAACACGCATGATTACTCTGCTGGATCAAGGCCAGTGCTCAGCATCCTGTAGTACTGAACTCTTCACTCAGTTATTTAGTAATAGTCCCTTGCAAGAAGTCAAGTACTTCCTAAGAAATATACAGACAATGCACTTATCTCAAACTCATTCATGCACTGGACACATTATCTACTTGAGAGATGGCATTGAAATGAACTGTGAGACATTCCAGAGGTACAAAGGGCTTCCATGCAGACATGGTGTCCACTTGTAAGGGTTTGTCTGCACTCCTGAAATGTGGCTTTCTAAAGCATCTCTTACAATTGTCCTTCGCCCTCCGCCTGTATTCATGTTCTTATGCACTATATGTTTGCCTGAAAAGAATGGATTAATGTATATTTAGTGCTCACTCTTTCTATAACTAACATTTTCAAAAGAATTCACAAAAAGTAGTTTCATGCCTATTTCATTAAGCATATTTCTTCTAGGACATCATTTTGAAAGGTTTTATATTGATCAATTATTATTAGCCAAAAGACATTTAATTCAATTCCTCTGGTAGAGAGCAAAACCTCCTAGTGGAAAAAAGATGTTGGGAGTGCATGTAATATGTTCTGTACTCTGGTCTCATTTTCAAAATTAAGCCATCTTGAGAAGACAAAGCAACTATCCGAATGAAACAAAGATTTATGCTGTTGATGAATTAAAATGTAGTCTGAAAAATAACCCTGAGGTTAAATTTGAGAGATATTTTTTTCAGAGTTCAAGAGAGGATTTTAAACACAACTACTGATAATTGAACCACGGATTGTGGATTGATGGCCTCATGTACAAAAATAATGGGAACGTTGTGCAGAAAGGGAATAAAGCAAAATCTAATCTCTGCTCCTAGAATTGCCAAATGAATATTTGTAAGAAGGGAAGTAATTCTCACCATGACTGTTTTATAATTTAGATTATTTATTATTATTTAGATAATACCAGTAGAAAATCACTGAATTTCATTGCAGAAGGTGCCAGAATCCTATATGGAACCACAAAGAAATCTTAATAGAGTAGCCAAAGGCTACACTGAGCTACATTCTGCTGTCATACATTACAAGTATGTGATATAATAAATTTGCATCACACAAAGAAAAGATACCATCCTAATATTGTATAATCTTGCATTTTCTGTTCTGGCATTACACAGTGTTGATGGAAGTAGCATTTTATACTTTTTGGTCACCTTTGGAAGTAAGTTCAACTAACACCAACAGAATTTTCATGTGTTTTTGCTTTATGTTCACCTATCTATTCTTTCTGCCTTTGTTGGTTTTGCTTTTGTTATGCCTCCTACACAGCATGAGGAGCCTAAAATAGCAACTGGCCAGTTGTCTGAGAACTTGGAGAAAAGATTAAAAACTGAGCAGTCCTCTCATTAAAGTGGGCTTTTAGTAGAGGTATCAGTCTCATAAGAGAATATGAGACAGCAGATTTGTTCTCCAAGGAAAAAGGAAAACAATTGCAAGATTTTATTAATTTTACAAAGTTGTCATTTTTATTCATACCCTTTATCAGATTTCAACTGCTGAACAGTCCACTCACTGGAAATTCTTGACACAGAGAAAGCATCTCACTGTTGAAGGTGGTGGGGATGAAAAATTCATTGTCATGGCTTGGTAGAGGGTGCTTATGTTTAGACAGTTGAGTCTGTCTGGGTGGGATTCAAACCCAGATTTAAAAAATCCCCAGAAATGTGCCTATATAAAGGTCACCATGGGAGCTAGGTAGCTAGTGATTCATTTTGGCCAGTGGAGGTCTAGGGCTTGACTCAGCTGCTTAAATGTATTAGGATAATTTGGAATGTCCTAGGGAAACTAGTAGAGATACAGAGACCTTCTGGATCTGCAGGTTCCTCTCCCTAGATGTAGAACTAAATGTCAGGCTCTGGATGTCTGTGGAGCCAGACTAGCACCCCCATTAACTCTCAAGGGAGTTACAGACACACAGCTCACATTAATACCTACCTGGAGAAATCTACATATCCTATCTCCAGCTGAAAACAACCCAAAACCACTCTGAGGACTGGAAAATTAGGTGCAACCCCCTCCATCCTCTCATTGTTTTCTTGCCTTGCTCGAAGCACTTTTGAATAGTCACCATCACAGTACCCTTTGTGCTGTCTTCTGTTAACAAAGTTTCTGAAAACACCCAGAATTCCTCCTTGGTCATCTCTGTTTGTTTTACAAAAAATAGAAAAAACTCAGACAAAACTAACAGACAAGTTAGATCTAATTCTGCACAGTCACATGAGTCTTTGCTGTTTGGGGTCATACTTAGAGGAGCCACAAAGAATCCACGCAGAGTGTTTGCATTTCACTGGAAAATTAACAAACACAGAAGATGAAGGAGGCAATCTGGGCACCACATCAAAACGGGACATGAGAACAGAGCCAAGATCTGAATCAAATATTGGCTCATGATATTCAGAATATCACACATAATGCTGATTGACAGCACAACAATGCCTCTACCCAGGGAAGTGGAAAACCAAGCAAAGGAGTACTTTTTCTTCATAGTTCCACTAGATGAATACACCAATAAGAAACAATTACTGATGATTTTTTTTTCCCACAAGGCATAAGTTATAAGCAATATGGAAATATTAAAATGACTGCAACACTGGGCTAACATCAGAATACTCTGACTGTAAACAAGGACTGTATCCTATTTGGTGCTGCCTCTACATCTCTTGACTCAGGGTCCACACCAATATCACAAAAGGTGGAATGAAATATCCTGCTTCACCCTTATCTTGCAGTAAGGAGTAGGAAGGGAAGTGCAGCACTTATCTGAAGCAGGGACCTGCTGCTTCACAGAACCCCAGAGTCAAGGATGTCTGTACATGAAAGTTTCCATGTGTGTTATGGCACACTCCTGAACTGACTGCACAGATTTCAAATCACAGCAGCAATAGGATGCCGTGAACAACAATATATTTCAGGGTACAATTCTGTGACATCCTAAGGACATGAGGGAGAAAAACTTACATGACAATATAATTCTGATTTGATTGATTATATATAAATGTAAGGGACCTAAGGGACCTCACTTCTGAAATTTGCTATTTTCTCTTTATTTTTATGTTAATATTTGTGCGTATTATCAGTGCGTAAAAAGCAAACATAATTGTGTACTTAATCTTGAAGATTATCCTCTGTATTTCTGTCAAACAATTGAAAAAACCACAGTAAACAGTGTATCTTAAATGACAGTTTAGCAAAGTGGTTTACCAGGGGAATGTGGTTCCTTCAGGCAATACAGCCCTTTTCCACCCAGGCTAGAGGACTAATATAGCAAACCATGTAATCTTCTTGGATGTTTATTCAATATTTTCATAATTATTATCATAGGTTTTCTATGAATGCTTTAAATAGGTAGCCAAGTCTCTCAATCACAGTCTTTATGTTCTGTAGTGTTTGTACAGCATGGTATTTTGAGTTCATACGTTAACACCATTGCCAGTTTCTGAAACAGGCTTAAATATATAAGTATGAAAGGCCAGTTCTGGAACAGCGTACTTCAAACTTCCCAGAAAGGAACTGTAACTTTAGGTGCTTATGGGAAAAGGCATACTTTCAGTGCAAAACACATCTCCTTTCTTGAAAATTTCTTCCAAGGTTCTTTCAATAGTTCAGCTGTCTGCTTCAGCACTCAGTCCCAAACATTTTCCAGGAGCTATGCTGAGAACCAGTTGCTCCTGCCTCAGGAGAAGTGATGGGCCAGTGCCCTGCCTCAGCCACCATAGTTCTCTTAACTCTGCCTTCACAGGGGGATGCCACCACAGCTACTCCTGTTCCCATTTAGCTGTTTGCACCATAAGCTGTGCTAATTAGGTGTCACATAATGTATGATTGGGCCTTTTAACACTTTCAAAGACTTCTCAGTGTACAGAGCATTAAGATCAGCTGTGAAGGGTCTCATTCCATACCTGGGTTATTAGACACTGCCTACAAACTCAGGCAGACAGCTTTACAGAAGTCCAGTCTACTATTAATAACAGCTATAGAGAATATATATAGACTCAATTGTAACTATTAGACACCTGTTCAACCACTAACAAAAATGGCTAAAAATAATTATTTCTCTAGGTAATTTCTATAACCACCAATTCTATTTAATAAAGTAACTGGAATTTCTGCAATAAACCATGCTGCTGGTCAAAACACAATATGCTTTTTCTATTTAGGTCAGCTTTATCACTTTTGCAAACTAGTAAGTTAAGCCATCTATAAAACAACAGGCTTAACCTAAGATGCAGCCCAGCGTGCCACCCTGCTTAAGAGCCATTATGATCCCTGACTGACAGGCTGAGCTTTAACTAGGTTAGTGTGAGCTTAGAGCAGAAATTACAAACTACAGAACCTCGCTGAAGGATTATGAAGATAATGTTTTACAAATTTGCACATAATCAGAAAAATTACTTGTTAGTGTAAAGGAGGACCTCCTATTTTGTAGTGATAAAGAGCATTTACAGATCCTGGCAATTTGCTTGGGAGGCCCTGGTGTTCAACACCTGTTTATGACAGTCCTAAGTTATTGCTCAGAAAACTATTCTGCAATAACTGATGCATTTTAGCTTTTATTTCCTCAACTCAACTGGAGGTATCTATGCTGAAAACACCCTGAAGGATTACAAGAAGATGTACTACAGGGACACCTGCAGCTTTCAGTGTTTCTCTTAGAAGTATATTTCTAAAAAGGTACTTCTGATTATTTATTTAGTAACTATTTATTTAGTAAGGTACTTTGGGGGAAAAAAAACCCACCTGGAGTGAAGATAAGTTTGCACATGACTAGTGCAAAAAAAAAAAAGAAAGAAAAAAAAAAAAAGAAAAGAAAAGGATATTGCTTCATTTTGCACAGAAGTGTGTTGGCTCTAGCCACCTTCCCCCTTGGAGCTCAAGGCTCTACACCATCCCCTCTTCGCCCCATTGAAACTGGGGGGAAGGCTTGCTGAGTGAAACACTGAGCCAAGGACACGTGCATGGCTCCCTCAGGTAACATCACATTCAGGTACAGCAGTGAAAGAACAGTGTGCAATGGGAAGAACTGGACTACATCAAACTGCAGAGAGGAGGAATATTCCAGTGGGGCAGGAAACAAACTCAGTGCTGTGCTGCCACGGTGGTGTATGAGGTATGAATCCCAGTCTGCTGTGCCCCTGCATCTCACATACTCAGAAATAAGCCCATCTTCCTTGCAGGAGCCCCCTGCAGAACTGTGCCCCATAGCACTCCCCACAGCTTTCTCACTTCCCCTCATCGCAGAGGATGAGATCTTTGCTAGCCCTCCTTTCCTGCAGCAGCAGCAGTGCTTTGTGTGTCCCTCACTGGCTGTTTTAGCTAACTCAGCCTGGCCAGGAGCCACCCTCCTCAGCCATGACTGGGAAATGCAGGGTGGGCTGGTAACTGGAAACTGACACATCTATGCCAAGAGAATTTCTGGCATTTATAGACAAATAGTTGTAGCAGGCAGGAGTGTTGCAGGAATGTCCAAATTTACTGCTATAAACAGTATACCTGCCTACTGATTTTTATGAAACTTAGTGTCTTGAGATCTCAATCCTTTTGTCACGTTTATTTCATTATCAATGGGTACAAGAGCTACAAGGAAGGACAGACTGACAGCATCACAAATCTTGTTCAT
Source organism: Campylorhamphus procurvoides (assembly GCA_013396655.1). NCBI lineage: Eukaryota > Metazoa > Chordata > Aves > Passeriformes > Dendrocolaptidae > Campylorhamphus > Campylorhamphus procurvoides. The sequence continues at coordinate 203,566 of WBMV01002078.1, forward strand.
TAGGGGTTCAGTGTTTTTCAGGACTGAGCTCTAGAAGAGCACACCAAAATGTATGGATGAAGTGAAAGGGAATTTTGCCCATGATGTTAATAGGGCTATGACTTCCCCGTGTCATATCCATGAAATTCCACCGTTCCAGTGGAAGCCAGAACAGGTCAATAGTGTGTGCAGTTAATAAAACCTAGCTGTGCATTGATCTGTGAGAGATTTGCCTGATGACCTTTGTCCAGTTCCTCATGAGAATTGTCCGGGGAGACATATCAACACTGCAAAAATCATATGCCAAGGCTAGTGCTAATTAATAACCTCGTTATCCATCCCCAGAGAAGTCAAAGACTAATGAGCTGATGTGAATTACAGACATGTTGGCAACAAACGGCACAGGATGTTCTTACCTATATGGCACTGTTGTCTATAAATTCAGGTACCTTTTTCAAATACTTTTAATTTATACTAAATTAAAAATAATTAAATGTAATGCATTAATTGAATATATATTGAATTTAAACTACATTATTAAAGTACTAAAAAATCTTGTTTATTTTTTGCTATAAAGGTACACAGGGAGACAAACAAGGTAGAGCAAATTCTTTAGAACTCCTGAAGTCAGGGACTGGGTAAAGCAGGCAGAACAACAACACTGCACCACAAAAATAGCCTTGTTTACTGCAACTTGTGATTTAGTAAGCAGGGGAAACACCAGTTGAGGCAAGAAAGTGTGGGCAGCAGAAGAAACACTGAGGAGGAGGATTAGAGGTAAAACATATTTTTCCTCCTCACATTTCCTTCAAGTGATGATCACATTTACTCAGTAGTCCTGCAGCGAAGTGTGATCCTGGAGTAAACACCAACTACAGAGGAGCTGAGCCTTTCCACTCTGGTCTGAATTTGTTCTATGGGAAACCAAACTGATACAACTGCATCATTTTGCTCATCCTCAGGGACAAAACAGTATCACCCATGGACTAATCCTCATGCCGTGGGCTGAGGCATTCTGAAAAGCCACCAAGAGTGAGAGTCACATGAGCCAGGGACCCTGGGAGCAGCTGTGGTGCTGGGCACCTCAATGCAGGATCAGACCTCTCAGCCCTGCCAGTTGTAGGTTTACATCCACGCTGCAAATTACACGGTCAAGAATAAATTCAGATTTCTGCTGTGTATGTCCTGCACTGCAGCATGGCTAAGGACTTTACTAACAGAGTGCAAACAGTACCCTTTTTAAAGGGGTGCTAATGCTGAAGTGGTGGATTATGATTTATACAAACAGGGAATTACAGGTTGGATTTCCAAAACTTCAGTGCTGATCTAAATCTGTTTCCACTGAAAACATTGAACCTTCCATGGATTTCAAGATGGGTAAGCACTCATTACCTTAGAAAATATCCCTTTAATTTCACTTCAGTGGGAATCAGCAGCCACAGTAATATTTGTATTTCTGTAGAGCTATTTGTCAGTTCTTCTTCAACAATAGCAAACATGAATGAAAAGAAAACCAATACAAAACCATGGGAAAAAAATCGGTCATAGGAAAATGAATGACTGGTTATAAACCAACCTCAAAACTCATAGTGGAGAGTCATATCTCATAAACAAATACATTCACAGTCACTGTGCAAGTTAGGACCAATAACTAAACAATTATTTCTTGAATACCAGGAAATCAAAAATTTGACTAAGTAAGGGAGTAAGCAAGAGAACACAGAGAAGATGTACAGGCAGCTCAAGTCAAAAATATTAGCTGCTTCAACAATCCTTTGATCAACAAAGGAAGCTATTTTTAGAAAGGAATTAAAGGAAGTATAAGATTCACAGATTTTCCACAGAAAAAACCCCATAGTTGACAGATTTCCTCAAGGCATATACAACTGTTGTATATACAACAAATAAATTCTCAGCATTTACCTACCACTCATCAAAACTATTTTTTCCCCAATTTGTTGTTACATGTTTATAAGAAAAGAGAGCTAGAAATTAAACTGTCTTGAGATTGTCACCGCTAATAAATAACACATCCTGACTTTATAGGGGTAAAAAGAATGCATTATGTAGGTAAAGAGAAATCAATCAACAGGTATTGCACTCACCATCAGCAACTTATGTACTCAAAGAAGTCTGTCACTCATTTTTAACTCTTCACAACAGTAAAATAATTTGATTACATGGAGCAGTTTCCTGCAGCTTCCCAGTGTAGACTGAAAGGCAATAATACTCAAGGGAAGGTTTGTTTTGACAACAGGAAAGTCACAGAAACACCGAAAAGGTCTCTGAAATGCTGCAATTATTTGTTTACTGAATTAGGAAGCAGTCTGACTTTTTTTCTTTGAACATGTCAAACTGATACATTTCCTACTTTCAGCTGCACTCTAGGTGTATGTTCTCTCTCAAATCTGAGCTCCCAAAATTCTGGGACTAATAATTAGAAATTACTTGAAGGTAAAATATAGTCACATATATGCTAATAATTCAAGTTAAGCTACATATTTTGTTGGAACTTCATATGGTACAAAATCATCAAATGATTACTTAGGTCTTTAGAACAAATTACCAAAAAACCCTTTTGGTTATTCTTGTTTCAGCGGAAGTCAAATGTATTTGTAATTAGGAACAGTAAATACTTCAGCATGGCTGCTCTCAAATACTTGTACTTTATGTTCATGCTTACAATCTGAATAATATATTTGCGTGATGTTTTAACTTACATTAAATGCAACAGTTAAAAAATTAAGTGTAAATGAGCTATATACTTAAAGGATCAATAATAGAATTAATAACTAAGAAGAACCAATTTCTGTTTAAATGCTAGACTTGCATGTTATTTCTCTGATGACACACTACATTACAAACCACTATCTCCTTCCTACATGCTCTGAAAATACCAAGTCCTAATACGCACAAAAACTCTTCAGTCAGGAAGAACTCGATATTTTTACTTTATATTGAAGTCTACACATTGCAGTTTGCCCTGACGGACTCCTTTACCCAGACACAGTGTGACCTCCAAAGTGCTTTTGTTCTCCTCGCCTTCGTGTGTATACGTACATGAAGTTGACACAGCCCGTCCCTGCAGGTGGAGCAATCCAAACAAAACTGAGGTTTGTAGTCGGGAGATGGCTCACATGGGATGCAACCACACTGCACATAAACTGGTTTCCAAACTGGTGGTCAGACATAATTCCTAGGAGAAAGACAAAGAGGAGAAAAACAGTAACGTGTTAATGGCTCATTGCAAGGTACTAACAGACCGAGAAATACATCTGTCATGTGTTTCATCGTGGCAACCTGGAGAGAAAAAATCCAAGAGTATGCCATTGAGTAATTAGAATTAATGCCAATCAAAATATTGAAGCTGTCCTTTGCTTGAGCCAAGACTGACTTTGCATTTACTGCAAGGCTCTGTGTATTTGCTATTATTCTTCTTGAGGCCAATACCAGACAAATTATTTGTATTATTGAAGGAGGAGCTGAATCACAATGTTATTCCATCACCTCATTTACACCCAGTACAGATAGAAAAGAAAATAATCCTGAAGCAAAAAATGTTCTATTTTAATAAGAAAAAAGAAGGTTTTAGAGAAATGTATTATCTTTTTGCAGACAGTTTTTTCTATTTGCAAAAAACAGATGAGCTCTGGATTCATGAAATCTTCTGATCTGAAATAAAAGCAGCAACCTTCCACAGTTTTACCAGTGTACATTTCTTTGATTTTTTTTTTATTATTTTTTAAAAACATGCCTCTAATACATGGATGAATGTAAATGTCATCTATTAATCCCTCCCTCTGGAATTCAATACAGTTCATCATTAGACAAAAACCAGTATTTTTTAGCATAAAACAATATCTGACAGCAATCTTCTCCCCCTCAGAGCCCTTCTGTAGTTTCCTACAAAGCAGTGCAAACTTGGTTGGTTGTTTGACACCCTCTGGCTTAAAGTAAGACAATCTTACTGAAGTGGATCACTACACCTTTAATCCTAGTACATGAAAGCGTAAATGTTGAAATTATTCTTTTAAATGCAGTTATCAGAAGGGAATGCCTTGTTCCAGGTTACTTCAAATATTGAACCTTCATTTCAGAAAACAGTGACATGGGCTAAAACATTGCTAATAGGATCAAAAGATAAGCAAGTGGTTGCAGGTACTTCTGCTCTCAGCAAGGTCACTGTCAGTCTTTATATGATTGTGTCTCAAAGTTTATAGTGGCTGGTAGTTCTCATATTCACTCGTTGCAATTCGAACAACAACAGAGAAATAAACCCTATCTTTGCCCCTCAGAATCCTTTACTACCATTTTCGATGGCAGCTCTTCTGTAATGGGAATGCAGCAATTTCTCTTGAGCCCTCAGGAAACCAGAGGTGGAAGGAGTCTGCAACTGAGAGATTTACATCAAGGACAGGGACAGATCCTTCCTAATGCAAACGTGTTGTTCCACCTGGTGCTCCCCAGGGAATTCCATGGCAGAGCACATTGCAGGGAGGGGTGGCTGTCTCACAAATAAACCATTTTGCATTTTATGGACATCTGAAATCCCATTCAGGTATTGGGATCACAGACTATATCTCAAGGTTATAGATGATAACTGTCCTGAGGGCTATGAAATTCTAAACCAGCTTCAATTTTTTTGGGGGAGAAATGAGCTACAGTGAATTTAAACAATCCATCCTAGGAATGACAGGAGACTGGAGGTGATGGTAGTGATGCCTGCATGTTTTATAAACAACCACAACCTCCTCAGTCAGGCTTTTTCAGTTGGCTCCCCATTGAGAATACACATGAGCTTTTCTGTCATTCACACAGTTACAGCTCAGCTCCCAGGTGATGCCAAAGCTCATTGCATCAGGATAGTCACAGAGTGCCTGATCTCCCCTGAGTGGAGCCTCTTTTCTGGAGATCAATAGCAGGGAAATCCAGGAATATGGTACTTTACTGCCTCTTTTTTATTGCAAGAGTCTGGACGCAGATGAGGTTTAGCCACCTCTTGCAATGCTGTACTGCTATTTTAAGTCTTCTCTTGTGGCTAATTGGGAGGGCTGGCATTAATATTCTCAAAGAAACCCACTTGACTGGTGCCCAGGCTCACTGCCCTGCTCTCACTGCTGGTCCATCCAGCGGTGCCCTTCTGAGACAGATGTGTCTGAAAATATGCCAAGAGAGAGATCCTTCACAGCGTGAGGGCTATTTAAGCAACTGCTTTGCTTTGTTGAGGGTAAAAGGTGTTAGCCGTGCTTCTTCCCCAAAATTCTGGAACTTGTCCCTTTGTCCTTGCTTAAGACACTGGCGCCAGTGATGTGGACTGGGGTCTCTGGGAGTGATGCAGAGGACCAGCCCTTGTCTGTCATCATCCTGGGCTGTACAATAGGAAACAGTGAGCCACAGCCTTTATCAGGTCAATTAAATAACAGATGCTGTCAGGGGAGAAGCAGGAACAGCCTTTCAGTTTGAAGAAATCCCCCCTTCTCCAGAGCCAGCCAAATACAAGGGAGGACAAAGACTGCCCTGCCACCTCCCCCAGCCGGGGGACAGGCACACCAGCTTGGGAAATGGGACTGCCCCCCTCCTTGGCAGCAACTTGTGAGTTAATGAATTCCCAAGGTTTCAGGCAGTGTACTGCAAAAATGTGTCCAATACATCAAACACATACAACATCTGTGGAGAATTTCTTTTTTTCCTTTGATTTACATTTTCAAAAAAGAACAACTTTGCAGTGACTAGAATAAATACTAAACAATGAAAAAAACCACCTCATCCAATTATTCTTTTTTTAGAAAAAGAGTCAATGAATAGTACAGAAATTATTCAAAATCCCAATTTTATAATTTTATCACCATTATCTTTATATTTTATAAATAATTTATTGTCATAATTTTTACAGTAAAAACAATACTTATCTGCTGGACCTCTCCTGAGTACCTCAAGTCCATTCAGGAGTTAAGGTATTCAGAGCATTTAACAACAATTTAGTACTGAAACTTCAGTGAGTGACAGAGCTATTATAAAATCTTTTTGATTCTTAAATCCTAAGGTTTCCTATTGAAAATGTGAATGTAAAAATCACAAAAATGTGGAAAAATTGAGAATGCAGTCGACACTAGATTAAGGATAAAGAAAGTTATTTCCCCTTTTGCTTCCAGTCTTTTCTGCAGTCCCTTACTATAGAAGACAACTCCTCCCTTCGCCTCCATTCCCTCTCCAACCCTTGTAAGTTGCTTCTCAGACTGAATAATGAATCAAAGGACAAATGTGAAACAGCATTCTGCTGCAAGAAAATTGAATGAATACAAAGCAAGCCTGATTATATAGCAGCACTCAGAACAAAACTGTATCCTGTACATACCTCAGGCAGCTTCCAGGACAGAGTGAGAATTCGTCTAAGGTGCTTGGCTCAGGTCAATAGTGTTCTATAGGTATCCCCCCTCGCACTCTAAATATTCAAGTTTACTGTTTACAAAACTAATAATCTCAAGGTCAAATTTTAAAATCTCTATGAACACTTTACCAAATTATAATTTCCATGTGACTTATTGAATACTGAAATGTTCAAAGGTTTGAGAGACTCACACACCCGCAGCTCTAAGACATGCCGCATGCACAGAAGCTGTTAACATCTCTCTGAACTCCTCTTGCCTTGGTTTTTACAGCATGCACTCATCATGACGTGTTTCAAACATCTGCACTTCCTAGATTCTCCATCCCCTAAAATTTCTGAGGCTTTAGGAGTCTCTGTATAATCAGTATAATAACTATAAGCATTCAAATCCCAAATAAGCTTTCTACCTGCCAACAGCACTGCTAGAAGAGGAACTAGGCATGCTCAATCTCTCTTTGGAGGGAACTTAGCAGCTGTTTTTATTGTGTAAACTTAAAAAAAATGTGCTTAGCTCTTTTGCAATGCACTATGTACAGTCACTGAATCAAAGAACTTCTATGTGAAGAGGTAGATTTCAAGAGATAGAATAAATACAAGAAATGCACAGGTAGAGAAAAATCATTGAATGGAAAATCTTAGGCAAAGTCAGATGACAAATACAGAGCTTCAATCTTTACATGTTTAAAACTTTTTCATATAATCAGAATCACTCATGGGGTGTAGCAGCTAATACAGGTAAATATCTTCCCTATCTTATAAGGTGGCATATAGGAAGGTGAGCAAGATGTAAAATGCTGTGTTAGGTGGTCCATAAGTGGCCAAATGCAAGTGTGGTCCTTGAACTCGTTATTACTTTCACCCTGTTGTGTAGATTCTCCAAAAGGAAGAACTATAGCGTATAGCAACTATTGTCCCATTTAGGCCCCCGGAAGCCAAAAGATGATCTTTTCTACTTGTAGAGCTTGGAAAGCATCTAATGGTGCATATAAGTGCAGAAAGATTGACATAATTTTCAGCTTTTTAAGTAGGAGAAATATGTATCTGTGATAGCCCTGACTTACAGGCAGTAACAACATAATGTTCAGAATTACAACATGACATATCCTCCTTACTTATCCTCCTTAGAAAGCAGTTTTATAAACCAGAAATGTATGCAGGGAGCTCATCTGCATGCCAAGTCCTTGGTAAATCCTTAGTTTCATTGAGGCTAAGGCTCAACAGCATTTCCAGTACTGAACCAAATGATAGGTAGTCTACCATTTCCTGTTTATTACATGAATTGGGTATGATAGTAAAGGAGAGGGTTAATGTTAAATACAGGTGTAAAATGAATTACCCCATTTTAGTTTTGCTGCTCTAAACCGATTATCTGCTATATGCTTCCATTTTCAAAGTTAATGCGTGTCAGCAAAATGACAAACATAAAATATTGATGAAATGTGAAGAACATAAAGCCCAAGTAACCAAATCACTCTGGGATCTTTGGGAAAGTAATCATTCCCGATTAGTAGATAACAAATTTAAGTCAGAAACAGACACTTTCAAATTAGTCCTAGGAAAAATCTTCTCCCTTAGGAAACAGACCTGGAGGCCTACATTCTCCAGCCTGGCTGTAGCAGCTTCAAGGGTGATCCACAAATTGACAAGCTAAGAACAGTTCTGCCTGTGTTACAAAGCAGGGAGTGATGCAGATAGGACTGTGCCCAAATACACCTCCTGTGCTGAATCCCATGCTGAAGCGGCAAACAGAGCCTGCAACTTGCTTTGCCCATGCAGCACCAGGGACTTGTTCTGAGAAGGAATGTAGGACTATTCATTTTTTTCAAAATGGAAAGATGCTGTAGCCATACTTTTTATAATTATTATTTAAAGCAATCATTTTGGCAGAGAGCTTATGCCCTCAGTCTCTTCTTCCCATAACACATCTCTATGAAGTCAAAGACTAGTTATACAGAGATCCTCCCACACTCCTGTCACATGCAAGAAAGACTGTACTACTCAGATGCAGGACTGCTGGTCCAGTGACAAAGCTTGGTGGCTACTAACAAAGAGCCTGGCTTTTTAGTAAGGTCCATGCAGGACAGGTCTCCAGGACCACTGCAGAACCAAAGCTCTCCTGCAAGTTAAGGGAAAGCCACATGCCTCTCCACATCATTTGAGAAGCAAATTGGTGGCACAGATGGACAGGTGGCTGGCAAGACCTGAACTCACAGAAAGCCTAATGCAAGCCCTAAGGATGTTTTCAGGTTAAAATCTGAATGTATATAGACACAAAGTGCTATTTATACCTGCTGAAGCTGCAACTTTCAGACCGCATTTTCGGAAGTAGGGACTTTCCTTTGTCCTATGTCTCTTTGGATATTTAAAGGACCTTTTTGATCCTTACCTGTAAACACATGCAAAATGAAATACATGTTTTCCCTGAATGCTACAGCAACTGAAATAATGGTGTATTTTTAGTTATTGGAAGACTATTTGAGCAATACCCTTAAACCCCTTTCATGACTGCAATGTAAATCTTAAAATTCTGTGGAGAACTAGTAGTAGGAAGAAAATCAAATTGCTTTCTGTTTGTGATGGGGGCTTTTGGGGTTTTGTTTGTTTGGTTTTTTTAAAAAAACAAATGTGTTTAAGAAATACATCAGTAGACTGTGTTAAAAAGGCTGATTTGGAGTAAAGAAATATCTGAAGCTGGTAACTGTAATTTCACAAATGTACAACTATGAGCTCATGCTGTTTGTACCCAAGCAAGCAGCCAGCACCAGGTAAACAAATTACCCAGGCAAGTCCCTTTCAAAGTGACTGAAGGTGCAGAATATGGCTCTAAGTGAACTGCACCCACCTAGCTAAAATACGTCGTTGCTGATTGATTTTGGGGGGATGATTTCATTCTGCTTCACAGGAAAGACACATTTCGTTTGACAGAGTGTAACAGACTGCTAAAGCACTTGGTAGCCCTTGTGATCAATTAAAGGTCAGGATGGCTTGGTAAATTATTAAACAGTATGAAAAAAGAAAAGACCAGCAACTGTCAGATATATTCTTCCACCCAGCAATATACTACCTTTATCTTTCTTGAAGTTATGTGTTTCACTATTATTATCACTGCTTCATTATTAAATAATAAATCCTTTCAGCCTATGCAATGCTGGGGACAAACACAATCCACATGCTAATAGGAACAGTAGAAAAAGACCAGAAAAGTATAACAACTTATTAAAGTCTGTCACTAAGATCCGTGACTCCTTGTGTTATGAGAAGACAACTAGAGCCTTAATACAGCAATGTGATGCTTGGGAAGGTACCACTGTGCTGAAATGACTCGCACTTGGGACAAGAAGCATGAAGTTTATAACCTTTTGCTCCATATGTTAAATTTAAATTTGGGGCTTTTTATAGCTTTGTTTTTTGGAAACAACAATTTAGTGCAGGTTCACATTTGAATTACATTCACAAATTGGGATCCAGGTGTGAAGCATATCACTTTAGGGCTTTTATGTGCTTTATGCTCACATTTTTGAATATTTACTGAAGCAAGCCCTTCACTAGAAACACAGGTTTGCAGGAATGAACCTCTAATGCATAGATTTTTGAAAATTTGCTCTGAAAGAGTGGATATATTTTTGCTTAATCCCTCTTTTAATGTTCTACTTTAAATGGATTGTTAATCAAAACTTTTGAGCAGCCTTTTGTCAGAACCGACTTAGGGGTATAATTTCATCTCAGGGATTTATGAGTACTGGTCTCATAAAACCTAACAAGAGTTACACATATGGAAATCGTGCTGCATGAGGAGAATATCCCTTCTTTTGCATAATTCCCCAGGACTCTGAATGAGCCCCTTGTGTAATGTGTGATATGGCTGCATGAGTCAGGGGGATGCGGGTGGTGAGACTTGGTCTGCAGCGTATTGCTGGTTTCAGGGTGGCCATTGTCAGAAGGGAGGAGAGGACAATTTATAGCTGAAGTCTAAGTGCTCCACTGAGAGAAACATGGTGCTAAGTTCTCCAAGGCAAGGAGATTTAATAGCAGTAAACTGGAACCAGAAGTAATATAAACAGAAAATGCTAATAAGTTACTGTGTTGCTGAAATACAGAAGAAGAAGAAAAAAATCTATTTCCAAAGACTTGAGCCAAAATCTGTTTTAATTGCTTTCCTTACAGCTCCAGCATGTTTTATGATAGCAACTTTTTTTTTATAGAAACCTGTTAGGCTGATGCCTTCATTCTGTACTTGCTTTTCATAGGTCTATTTTAGCAGCATAGTCCAGTTTATTCTGTTGAAGAAAAGCAACCGTGCCTGGTTTGCATTCACTTACTGTTTGTTTTCACTGTTATTGTATTTGGCTGGTGAGTGTCTCATCCATATAAGTAGGTCTTGCACAACTTCCCCAAAATATCACATTATTCTCAGTCTTTCCGCTTCACAATCTAAATCCGTGCCCCAAGAGCCAAACATCAGACACACTGCTGAGTATGGGCTGAGTGGTTTGAGTAGTGACAACACTCTGTCTTGGCTATAGTGGTGCTGGTAGCACCTCCTGGTACCCTGTTTGCTCTTCTATAGCCTAGCATGGCTAATTGGGATAATGGCTTCAAAGCTTCACCTACAAAAGCCTAGGTCTGTCTTTAATTTATGTTAAATGAACTTAATGGTTTCTGGCAGCAGACTGCCTTATAACACATTTCCTCTATTTTGATCCTTCCCCCACAGACATATTTTGCATTTGCCCGCATTGCCTCAGTCACTGAAGGATGCATTCAGTGTCTGGCATCTTGGTTGCACTTGCACTGTCCCTAATTACTCTTTAAATCTCTATTATTGACATTATTCGTGAACTTGGATGCTTTAAAATTGATAGTTTTCTCCAAGGCAAATTAAGTCAGTCAAACCAATCAATAAGGATAACTATATAATGAAACCAGAGGGACTTCCATATAAATCTTGCCAGATGAAGTATTTATCATTTACAGACATCTCTTCCTGTTTTGGAGTGATGTCATTATGGAAGTTATCCCATTCTATTCCCCAGTTCCTTCTCAGATGATCTGAAAGTCAGCTTGAAACCACGTATTGTGTTGCCTTAGTTTCAACAGAGATAGAGAAGTTTTCTTTCTAGCAACTGGTAGAGTGCTGTGCTTTGGGCTTAATAGGAGAGTAATGTTGATAACACACAGTTAAGTTGTTGCTCAGTAGTGCTGACATTTAAGTCAAGGAATTTTTTCAGTGTCTCATGCTCTGCCAACAAGCAAGTGCACAAGAAGCTGGGAGGGAGCATGGCCAGGAGAGTTGACCCAAACTGGCCAAAAGGATACTCCATACCACAGAACATCACCCCCAGTATACGAACTGGGGGAAGTTGGCCAGGAGCTGCCAACTTCTGCCTGGGGACAGGCAGGGCATCAGTCAGGTTGTGAGCAATTCTATTGGGCACCACTTGTGTTTTGCTTTTTTCACTTGGGTTTAATTCCTCTCCCTCTCTTTTATTTTAATTACTATTATTGTAATTATTATTATATTTTACTTTATTTCAATTATTAAACTGTTCTTCTCTCAACTCACTAGTTTTACCTTTTTCTGGTTCTCCTCCCCATCCCACTGGGGGTAGGAAGAGGGTTGGGAAGTGAGCGAATGGCTCACTGTAGCTGGATGCTGGAGTTAAACTATAACGTGTACAGAAGCCACAGTGTGTCCCTCACCTGCATCAGCTGCAACATCTCCACAGAGCTGGAGACAAGAGGTGACTTCCATTCAGAGGAGTAGTCCCGGAGGTGCTGGAGGTCTCCTGAGCCTCTCCCCACAGCTGGGCTTCCAGCAGCCTTAGCAATGCCTGCATTAGGATGAACTCTGTAAGGTATCTTACAGCACCATGTCACCTTGCTGGGACACTGAAGTGACCTGTGGTATGGCCAGTTGCACAGCCTCTTGGAGATTTACAGGATAGGCATGTGTCAAAAAGGGCTTTCCTATCTGCCCAGGAAAGGTAATGTTCATGCAGGAACTATGCATCTGCCAGATGAGGGAACGACAGATTATGGTTTTACCTTCTTGCTTTTATACATGGCTAACCCCTGGAACATGTGCCACTTGTAACCACTAGTCATAGTGCCTGTCACTCTTTGATCAGGAGTGAAAACATTTGCATTTTTTTAGCACTTGGCACCAGTGACACAGGAGCACTGGTTTACGTGTCGGGGAGTTGAGAAAAGACTTCCAAATTCCTCAAGATTCATAAATATAAATTGTAAATAAAGCTGCATGGTCATTCTCAACCTCTCTAAAGGGGTGAAAGGAGCAGAGAAATTACCAACCAAGTTAGTAGGAGAGGTAAGGGAAAAGTGGGGCTGGAAAAATGGGTTTATAGGTTGAATGGAGAAATTTCCACTGAAATTGTCAAACTCCAAGAGTCTCTTTTTTAAAACTATGCTGAAATTCAACACTGCTGGCTAAAATCCACCAGTATCTCTGTCCAGATCGAATTAGTGGTGGAAGGAAGCACAGCCCTGTACACCACAGATGTTCTTACGCTCCACAGATGTTCTTCACTACGAGGACAAAACCTGCCAGATTTGCCTCATCTGTAGCCAGGAATCTACTACATTTACAGCTTTTATAGCATAGGAAAACCAAAATGGGGATGCTCCGGTTGGCAGGATGGCAGTGGTGACAAGGTGCTAGTTCTGGGCTAAAGCGACCCTGTGAAGGTGAGTGTGCACTCTGCAGGTGCTGTGGGCCAGCTGCAGGATGTGGGGGTAGGAGGAGCCCAGAGGTCACCACCAGTGTGGCTGAGACTGGTGTCAGTCACCAGCGCCTCACTGACCCCCACCAGGGTAACGATACCCTGACCATGCAGTGTCACATCACTGTCTCCAGAGAAATGCACAGAGGAAACACAGGCAAAGTTTTGATATTCCAGTACTCAGTAAAGCTGAAGTTTGAAAATCATGGTGTCTCCCTGTTACACACCACTCACACTTTCTTTCATTACCAAAAGAGAAATATCAGCTGTGATTTGTTGACTTCTGTAGTATTTTTGGCAACAAACATACAAACACTTGCTTTAATTCTCTGTGCATCTTTATCATCTCCTTCTGTGATGGAGAAAACAAAGTCTGTTTCAGGACAAAACAGAAAGTCTGACAGTTGTTCCCTTTCCCTTGTAAAATGGACAATAATTTACTTCGCTTCCTGGTTTATCTTAAATAGTGCAATGATCCCAGTCTCTGTGACTTCATGCTGCCTCTCCTGCACTGATCAGCAATGGATCATAATGTTGAGAGTATTACTAAAGAGAAGAGCAGCATACCCAGCAGCTGAATTTCTGCCCACTGAAGGAAGAATGACACCCTTAAGAAGAAAACTCCTCAGAAAACGTATTGCAAGCTAACAAACATGAACAGCAGTGAAACTTTAAGGATACAAAACCTAAATACAACCTTTTATGCATCAAAATAAGCCAAAATACTCACAGACAACAAGCCCAGAGGGAGAGCAAATTATTTTAGTAATTCATTCCCAAATCACTACTTTTAACTCTAGTGACAAAAAAAAAATCACCTATGAGAAAAAATCTGGTTCATTACCCACAGCCATATGGTATATATTAAGACATAGATACCACAGACAAAAAACTGTAACACTGCACTTTTATTTCTATCTGATAACACACATGGTCAGTGGAGAGTCATGGGAAAGCAAAAAAGTAAATCCTGCATTTCATTTCTTAGCCTGAAATTTACCTCTAGACAAAACATCATCAATCCTAAATATGCAAAAGCATTTCTGGATCAGATATAAGAAAGGCAAATAAAAGCAAGCTACCAAGAACAGCAACCCTCTTGCAAACTATCAGTCAATGTCAACCGAAACTTTTTGGGGAAAAGAGTTCTGTTATTGAAGTCTTTGTCCTCAGAAGAGCACTTTATGGCTTAATGGTAAAGGCTAATCTCCTGTAGTCATTTCATGTGCAATATAGGATCTTAAGTGTGCTGCAGGAAGAGGGTGCAGGGTCCCTCTACTATATGATTTCCAAATCAACCCGTGGTTTTGCTGGAAAGAAGAAAGCTTTATCCAGAGCTACGGAAATATGATGACAACACCAAACCAATGGTGTAAGAGGTCTGAGTTGCATTTCAGAATCTGGGATGCAAATGGGAAAAATATTTGTACTCCAGACGTGAGGGGTTCGTGTGAGCAGAGCATCCCAGGTGCTGCTGCTGCGGCAGGACTTTGAACTAGATGCTTGAATTTAATCTTAAAACTCGCTTGGTTCAGTTCCATAAATGAACACTTAGCTGAAAGCCTGCCTGTCCTGACACCCCCACTGTGACTGTAGAAGGATAAATGTTCCGAGATTTTACTGTGGTTTTAAAAGGGTTTAAAAAACACGCCAACTCAAAGTAGCACCCAAGGGACTTACACTGGGGAGCAGCAGTCCCATTAATGTATAAAGAGAAGGCTAAAAAATAAAGATAAAACATGGCTCTGCTTTTTGACGTGCTAATCTGCCCTTAACAAGAAAAATACCTTGAAGATCTGCAGTCCTACTGTGAAGCACTCCCCTTCATTATTGTTTTACAATGATGAAAAAAGTGTGTGCGTCACAAAGGGAGAAATTTAACTTTTCATCCCAAGGTCTCAAATGCATTTTTACTTGTTCAAGTCAGATTAGCAATTCAAGGAATGAGCAGATTGCCTAAATTACATTAATCTCAGCCCTGCCATGTATTCTAATTGAGGTGTTTTCTTCAGGGACTTCCAGATACTTTGCAGTTGTAACTTTGACGTCTTCTTACAAATATCAGCCCTTCTCCACATGTCCATGTTCTCTAATCTGACACTGATGTTTCTCTTGGAAGGCATCTATTGATTTATGAATGGAATTAGTGCTTCTGAATCCTGTTGTTCATTGATGAACTAGTATATAACAAGATTATTTCTGGTAAATAAATGCTTGCCAATTCTGGGTAGGTTAGGGAGTTTTCAATTGGTCTACAAATACGGGCCAAACATGCCAGAAAGTTTGATCTGGAAGAATGGGGGAGCCTAAAGCTGACTAACTGAGAACTATTTAGTGCAGTCCCAAATCATCACTGAGGAATGATACCATACTGATTAAACTGCTTTTTGGGTAGATTGAAGCCATGTCGTATGAGTGAATCCAAATGGTGACATGGCTGTTCCAGAGTGAGACTGAAGACAGCACCATGGTGGGGAAGATGTTTCACATCTACAAGTGAGCAAAGACACAAAGGAGTAGGAAATGCCTGTCCTGCTTCCCAAAAAATTATTCATGGTACAATATTTGTGATCACTAATTGTGGCTGTAATGAATTTACATACTCCATACTTATAACACCGCCTGATCTTTATTTTGCAATTTATCTCCATAAATCACTGTATTTCACTTTGAAATAAGTTCCATAATTAGTTTTCCATCCATTTTTCATTAAATGTTTTGAAATACCAGCACCGCACAACTGGAGCTCCAAGTTCTCCTGGCAACACATCAGAAGTTCACGGGTTGCCAATACTCTGCATATAGGAATATATGGATGTACTATTTTTTTAGGATAATACATACAGGTTATCATTCCTTACACAGCTCTATGCATTGCAGTGCAAAGTACAAATATCTCTTTGGAAATTACATCTAAGCTTAAAAAAAATAGCCATAGAGAAATCATAATGATGGAAAGACCAAAAACACGCAATATGATCTTCAAGCTTTTGAATGCTTCTATTTCCCTTGCTCCTTTTTGAGTGATACATTTAAGAGATTCTTTAAAATAGTAAATTAAGAAACTAAACCCACACAAATTATCCCACACAAATACAGAGACCCTCACACTGTGTAACACAAGCCCAGATCTGTCAAACCCGTATCAGCAACTGATACCACTTGAACTATCTTAAGATAGTTAAGTTTGGTTATACTGAAATCATTTCTCTGAATAATTAGACTTCAGCAAGCAGCTTCAAATTAGCTTTCAACCATTTAAATCAGCTACTGATAAGAATATATAAAGTTGTAAAACTTTCATAAAAACTGAGTAAACACTTGAATAGCTACAGGCCCTGATAATTTGCAGGGACATGGTCCAGACCACTTGAACCTGTACTTAGATGCTTAATGAGTCAGTCCTCACACAGCAAATGATTAGACTCTTTTTATAAACAACACAGAGAGATAGGCGTCTGTGAAGGGCTCCACCGAAGACTACCTATAACTTATGACCCATTCAGTTGCACAAAAATTTCAAGCATTCCTTGATAATAAGTATTATGGAGCACAAAAAAATAATACATGCAACAAAAGACTGTGATTCCCTTTAGCTAGTCCTACAATACAGCTATTTCCAAGGAAATGAAAGAAATCTTTTTCTTGCTAGCAGACACTTTTTTTGTACTATTAAAAAAAAAGACTTTCTGGGGATCACAGACTCTGAGCTAAAAAAAATTCCCAATATTCACTGCAGATGTGGCATTCAGAAGTTTTAAATCTTTTAATAACTAATTCTACTCACTCTGCAAATGGCAATTTTCAGAAATATGTAATGTGGATGGATTATTTCAGGAGAATCAAACCATTAGGGATAGCTACCCCAGTAAATTTAATTTAGTTTTGAAGTAGGAAAATAGTAAGACTGAAAAATTGGTCAAAGAAGAACACTAAGAACAATAAAAAGGCTGAACTGAAGAGAGGTCATAGAATATGCTGAGTTGGAAGGGACCCACAAGGATCATCGAGTCCAACTCCTGGCCTTGCACAGGATCATCCCCACGAGTCACACCGTGTACCTGAGAGTATCATCCAAGCACTTGAACTCTCTTAGGCTTGGTGCTCTGACCACTGCCCTGAGGAGCCTGTACTGGTAGATCTCTAAGCAGTACTGGGTAAGGCAGGCTTGTTTTGGTGCTCTCAGGGGTGCTTTGAAATCATAAAGGTAACAAATGATGCTATATTAGTATGGGAAAATTGAGAATAATCCTCAAGACAAATACTTCATGAAACAAACAAATTGTTGCTGCTGAAGGGAATTGTTTTAGTGAGATGTATTATTCATAAAAAGAATGCATGACTATATTCAAAGCTGAGCCTGAAATGCCTCAGAGCATCTGGACAGGAAAGTGACAGTTAAATAACTACATCTCGACAAGTATGGTTGTAGATAGAAGTAGGATTCATATCAGTATAGGTCTTCTTACAGGGAAAATGAATCAGCTGGCACAGTATAAGATATCTTTATCCTGTTAGAACTGGCTCTCTGCCAGTTTGATCACAGCTTCCTTCCTAGAGCTCCTGTTGTTCCACGAGTACACGTTTTTTGTGCATAAAATACATCTTAAAATCCAATAAACCATAGAAAACCTTATTTTACTGCTTCTAAGACTTCTGTCCAGATAATACTTCCTGAAGGAAAGCCTTTCTTTGGTCAGATGGTCTAAGCAGGAATAGTACTTATGCTTTGAGGCTTATACTTTTCCCATGGAGCTTTACCCAGCCATGATATATGTGGCCATGTGGTTCTTCCTTGTAACTACTCAAAGAAAGAACATCCTATTCTTTGCTCTTTTCTGAAGGATGACCAGTGGCTTGTGTTACATTCAATTAATAAAAGGAGCCATGCAGAACATTTCAAGAATGATGACCATGAATTGAAGGCTGACTTACAAACTTTATGTATTTTGTAACAAACTGCTAGTTCTACCTCCCCCGAACCCAACATCTGACTTCTTGGGTTAATTTTTTACACTTTGATTTGAACAGTTTCATTTGAACAGATAATTTCTCTGTTCTCATGCCTACTTCTCTCTCGCTCTAATTGCTTCAGCAAACCTTCTTCCCCTCAACCTCTCCGCTGCCCCATTCTTTCTACTCTACCTGCTTCCACTCTTTCTGTAGACTTCAAATATCCCTGTTCAGATTTTCTGTACAAGCCTTCCCTTCAATCTCCTTCAAGTAGCTCTCAAATGACAGTCCCCACTACAAGACTGCAGAACAGAGCTATCTTCACCGTACTTCTTGAGCAAAAGTGGACCTAAGGAAATATCAGCTGATTCCAAAGGAAACCACCAAGGGTATGAAATCCAACATACATCAGCAAGGGTTTTTTCTGTTATTGATCTTAGAATTATATGCTTACAAAATCCAAGAGCTTCTGTACAAACCTGTCAAGTCCTCAGGTGGCTTCTAGAACTAAACTGACCCACAAAGAATGAAAAATATCCCTTCATTGCAGTGGACCAAAAGAGCCCTTTTCTCTATATTGTTCAGCCATTTGGCTGAAATCTGCAGAATTCCAGTCTGGCTGATGACAATTGTTGATTTCCTTTGTTTCATTCCCATTATTTGAAGGGCATTGTTGTTTTCAGTGTCATCTAAACATAAATGGCCTATGTTGTAATTAAACTTTGATCAAATTTTTAATGGGATCTCAGAGGAAAACAGTATTTGACTAACATGCATTATTCTGCATGTATTAATCAAGTGAATTCTTGTTGAACTGCTGGAATCTCACATAATAACTACTCTTCTACATTGTCAATTAGCAGAGAAGAAAAATGATAGAATCTGTTTTCACTGAAATAATACTTTTGTATCCAGAATATTCTGAAACTTTTTATTTTAATTTTCAACTCTGATTCATTTAGTTTCAGAATATAATTTTTAGCCTTTCCTGCAGCACTTTTACTTAAAAATACAATATCCCTATATGCAAAAGTAGACACAGAAAATAACAGAAGATAACAAAAGATATATTTATGGCATTAAGTGCTTGAATCACTTAGGCCAGCTGTCCCTTATAAATCACCATTAAATAGCACTTTCATGACTATTGTCACAAAATGATAGTCAGCATTTTCCTCAGAAATCTGGAAGATCTGAAATCACCACCTGCAACACTTTCTAATGATATAAACATTGGGAACAAACCGTGAGTCAGGTTAGTCACATGGAAGATGGTAAACGGAGTATTTGGTAAACCAAGTCTACCTTAAAAACAGAACAAAACAAACCAGAACCTCCCCAGACCTCCAGGGACAAGGAAATGTGCAACAGTGAGGACCTGCAGAAGGAAGAGACTCCCCCTGAAGCCTGAGGTGCCCTTGCAGAACCACTTCTCTGCAGTTCTGCAGTACTGAAGAGGAAAGACCCACCACATCAGGAGAGATGCTGGAACTGAGTAAGGCAGCCCCACGTGCTCCCTATGTTAATAACCAGTGAAAAAGAAAAGGTGACAGGTGTTGCTAGTAGGTGACTAGTGGGCAATACTAGTAGGTGACTCTTCTGAGAGGTACAGAGACATCCATTTGCCAATCTGACACCCTTCCTGTCACTCTGGTGAATCGACAGATGGTTACAAGACTGATGTCACAGCCCTTATTCTTCACTAGTAAGTGCTCCAGCCACACCACCTAAGTGGCAGAGAGATAAAGTCATGTTAGAGACCATCTAAGGAACCTGAAGGTGCACAAGTCCATGGAACCTGATGAGACACATTCATGGGTCCTGAGGAAACTGGCAGATGAAGTTGTTCATGAAGTTCAACAAGCTCAAGGGCAAAGTCCTGCACCTGCATTAAGGCAATCTAAAGGCTGGACAGGGAATGGACTGAGAGCAGCCCTGAGGAGAAAGACTTTGGAGTGGTATTGGATGAGAAGCTCGACATGATGACACAATGTACACTTACAGCCCAGAAAGCCAACAGGATGCCAGGCTGCATCAAAAGAAACATGTCCAGCAGGTCAAGGGAGGTGATTCTGCCCCTCTGCTTCACTCTGATGGGACCCCTCCTGGAGTGTTGCCTCCAGCTCTGAGGCTCTCAAGAAAAGAACAACATGAACCTGCTGGAGCAAGTCCAGAGGAGTGCCACAAAGATGATTAATTAGAGAAATGGAACACAATTGGGATTGTTTAGCCTGGAGAAAAGGCTCCGGGGAGACCTTTCAGTGGTTGTCCCATACTTAAAAGGGGCCTACAAAAGAGATGGAGAGGAATGTTTTACAAGGACATATAGCGATAGGACAAGGGGGAATGGCTTCAAACTGAGACAGAGTAGGCTTGGATTAGATGTTAGGAAGCAATTCTTTACTGTCAGGGTGGTGAGACAGTCTAACAGGTTGCCCAGAGAAGCTGCGGATGCCCCATTCCTGGATGGTGTCCCTGCTCATCGCCAGGGGATTACTAGATTGCCTTTAGTGTCCCTTCCAATCCAAACCATTCTAGGATTTTATGAACTAAGGCTACATGAATACATGTTGCTGGGGTTCACATTTTTAGAAGGAAGCTGAAAATTGCCAAAGTCTGGATAAAAAAGCTAATCTACCTTACACCTTCTGCTTAGATATAAAAATGATTCCTTACACCAAAAACTCAGTGTTAAGTCTCTGTAGGTTATAACTTCTTTCTTGGAATTAAAAAGTGATTTGTATTCAGTAGGTAAGTTATCCTAACATAAAGAAAATATCCACAACAAAGGACTTTCAGACACACCACTAAAGACATAGCAAGAAACAGCTCCTGGAAGCTCAAATGAGACACATCAGAATTAGAAAAAAACTAGGCATATTTTTAAACAGAGTATGATTAACTGGGAAAAGAAGTATACAAAGTGGATTCTTTACTTCTTGTAGAACATGTAAGGTCATGCACTTTAGATAATAACAAGAATACTTTCAGTTATAAGCTAGAAATGACTGAGGAGGAGAAAGCTCAATCCACATTAGTCAATCCCTGTTTGACAATGAGCTGCCAGTTTGAAAAAAGACAAACACTGACCTAGAATGTATCAGCTCAATTATTTCTAGCAACGATGGGGGAAGTATTAGTATGGTGCTGGTAAAGTATTGCTAAGACATCACTTCAATAATTGTGTGCAATTATGAACGCTTGTGTTCAAAAAAGATTAACTTAGGCTGGAGCAGCTGCAGAGAAGGACTACTAGGATGATGAGAAGAATGTAAAATATTTTACAAAAGGAGACAGAAAGAGCTTGTCTGATTTAGAGACAGGATGACTGCTATCAGTAAATATCACAGGGTTCTCAAGGAGCTGTTTAAGCCAAAGGACAACCATGTTATAAGAACAAAGGGTTGAAACTGGACTTGAATAAATTTACCCTAATTTAGATGCTTTTTAATCACTAGGCAAATGAAGCATTGAAACAATTTTGCAATAGGAATTTAGGAGATAAACGACTATAACCAGCTTTAGGATGGAGCTTAAAACCACAGACATTGGAGCTACAGCATCATTGTCACAGCTCCTGCAGCACCAGGGACCAGAGCCAAACCGGAAGGTTCCCTCCTGGGGATGGTTCACTGGCACTGCAGGGGTCAGGCATCAGCATGGGCCAAATCTGAAAATAGCCTTGAACTTAAATTGTGATCAAGCCCTGAGGTTGATATCTTAATAACTTATCTCCTCTTAAAGGAAAGAATTATATCTACTTAAAAGCAGCACAATTTCCAGGCTTTCTGTTAATGTCAGAAAGCCACTTTTAAAACTTGTGCTAATCACAGAATATACTGAGTTGCAAGACACCCATAGGGATTACTGAGTCCCACCCTTACCCTGCACAGGACCATCCCCATAATCATGCATTTATTTTTCCTCAAGCAAAGCTCAAATTACACTGAAAATGCCACGGTTAAGCAGACTTGTACCAAGGTTCATATACAAATTGGTAGTATTTAGATCATGCTGCCAAAAATAAGTATTACCTGAATATCAAACAAGTATTCACTGTTTCTCTTGTACTTTGTGTGCATAGGAATCACTGTTCCTGCCACAAAATCAGGTTGGCATTTACTAACAGTAGTTCAACTTAATGTTGTCTGACTTGCTTAAATAAATGCTACTGCAGGTACTTTTCTTGTTGCATATGAAGCGATGAAGCAGTGCTTTAATAACAATCTAGCTGCAATATGGTCATATATTTTCTTCCCAACCCCTCCTGTTTTTAATAAAAGGTCATTTCATTACACTGGTTTCCTGAAATGCTTCAAATTTATTATTTGTCTTCAGGGCACAAAAAATAGAGTCTGCTTATGAAGACTGCAAGCTACTTTCCCCTGATTAGAATAATTTTTAAACTACTTATATCTTCCTACTATGCTAGCAGTTCTTGCTTTCTTGAATGCCATCACTGCTGTGATGAGATTGACAGCTTCTCACTTTGTTATTCTGAAAACTGTAGGATTGTATTTAAAAAAAGTCCCACCAAACCACTTCAAGAAACAAATTGCAAGTAAAATGGTCGGAGATTTAAAGTGCAAGTTCCTCTGTGTTTAGAATTATTAGTAAGTTTTCATTAATTTAGTTTTAATTCACAAATAATAATAATTCACATGAACAGGGCTTCTTGTGCATTAGAAACAAGGTTTCTTGTTCATGTGGCTTGTGTGACTCATAAAACCATGCCTATGATTATTTCCCCTGAAAATATCCACTTGACTCTATCCCATTTTTAAACCACTCCAGAGCTCATGTGTTTTCTTCGGTGCAGCTACTTGTCTTCAAGATGTTTTGGGGCTTTTTTTTTTTTGGGACTTTTTTGTTTTATTTTGCTGTTTTTTTGTTTTCTTTGTTTGGGGTTTTTTGTTGTTTTGTTGGGTTTTTTTATGACAAATAAAGTAGTGGGAATATGGTACATTTTCTTTAACAAGTAAAGTGAGGTAATTTTTTTCAATTAAGAAAGACAATGAAAATAAACACAAAACGGGATCTTTTGTTATTTTTGTTAGACTGTGATAAATGAAAGTGTGCACTATTTGAATGAGGTTTTAATATGTTTTCATATTTAGGTGGGATTTTTTAAATAACTGGCATTGTTTTTGAAGATATGTATATTTCATTTCATTTATCTACAAGATAAAAGATAAAAGATCTAATATTGCTGAGGAAGCTTAAAATAAAGCAAGCTTCAAGATTACAATAAGTAGTACTCACAAACCAAGACCCTCCCATAGTTGGTCAGAAGATGCCTCTGCTGGAAATTGCAAATCAATTCAGTGCAAAATTAAATGCTTTTTGAGTCATTCCCTAGAGGCTGGAATTCAGCCTTTAAATACACATGAGACACCATCAAATGTAAGTCAATAAAATAATGCATGAAAAGCCACTTGTCCTGGCGAGACTCTTCTACACCAGCTTTTGAGAAAGCACTTCAGAGGGTTTGTAATAGCACAAATTCCACAGCCAGCCTGAAACCAGACAGTGTTAATAGCAACCTTTCCTCCTTTTTCTTGCCCTGTGCCAATAAGGTGACATTAAATACAGTTTTACTTAAATAAATTCACTTATAAAATAATAAAAAAAAAGTTGTTTCCTGAAATTTCAAAGCTACATTTAAAAGAAACCATAGGTGCACTTTAGCTATTCCCAGGGCTGAACTAGGAAGTTGTTTGTTACCAGAATTAGACAATACCCTGAGTCTCTGAAGGAGAAAAGCCAGGGTGAGACTCAGCTCCAGGTGGAGACAGTGTAGATATTCTGGCGCTGAGTGAGGGGTCTCAGCCCCTCACAGATGATGGAGGTTGGATCAGCCCATGGCACGGGACACACGTCCACCTTAGGACATTAAATTCCTACATGTCACCAGTCGTATCAACTGCAGAGTGATGTCTAATACCACTCGAGATGCTTGAGGTGTCAGGAAGATACAAGACCTGATGGAGTTCCATGTTCTCCTCTGACAGATGTTGGAGACTGGGTGATGGCATAGGGAAACTTCCACTTGCTGCAGGTCTATGGATATGGATGGTTGAATCTAACCCTAGGCTGAGCATAACAGGGCTACAATGGAAACTCCCACGCTGAGGCACCTGAATGCACATCCTGGCCCAGCTGACACTGTTAAATCTCTTTAGAGTGACATTTTTGGTTGGGACTGTAATTAGGCAACATCCGCTTTCCTAAGGACAAGGATAGAAGGGAAAAGATCAGGAATTCATACAAGCCCAAACATTTTCTTCTGCAAGTAGATTATGTCAGAAGATGAAATTCCTATTTCCTTCTTAAATGGAAAAACCTCTAATTCAATTATTACCCTACACTCAGAACTAAGTTGGAACTATACCAAAATTCCCTAGGTAATTTTTCAGAATTACACAATTTAAATCTCCATATTTTACTGACAAATGTCAATGTTGCAAAACTCAGTCAGAGAAAAGCCAAAGAAAATTAACCAATTGTAACCTGACTTTACCTCATCTTTGTGGAAGGCACAGGAAGGGCTCTTAACCAGAGTCAGAGTTTTGTGAGCATTTTACTTCAAGGATTAACACCACAGTCCATTCCTTCTGACCAATTTGTAAATTTATGCTTTGGATATTAACTAAAGTAATAGTCAACCCCCGTATCAATACAGGTTGGAAGATGAACAGGTCAAGAGCAGCCCTGCTGAGAAGGACTTGGGGGTGCTGCTCGTGGATGAGAGGCAAGACATGACCTGGCAATTTGCACCCACAGCCCAGAGAGCCAAATGTGTCCTGGACTGCACCCAAAGCAGGGTGGGCAGCAGGTGAGGGAGGTGATTCTGCCCCTCTGCTCTGCTCTGGTGAGACCTCACCTTGAGTGCTGCATCCAGCTCTGGGGTCCACAGCACAGGAAGGACATGGAACTGTTGGAGTGAATCCAGAGAAGGGCCACCAGGATAATGTGAGGAATGGAGAACCTCTCCTATGAAGACAGGCTGAGAGAACTGGAGCTGTTCAGCCTGGAGAACAAAAGCCTTTGGGGAGACCTTAGGGTGGCCTTCAGTACCTGAAGGGAACCTACAAGAAAGATGGAGGGAGACTACGAGAGCATGTAGTGACAGGACAGAGGGAATGGCTTCAAACTGAAAGACAGTAGGTTTATATTAGATATTAGGAAGAAATTATTTACTGTGAGGCTGGTGAGGCACTGGAACAGGCTGCCCAGAGAAGTTGTGGATGTCCCATTCCTGGAAGTGTTCAAGGACAGGTTGGATGGGGCTCGGAGCAACCTAGTCTAGTGGAAGGTGTCCCCACCCATGGCAGAGGCTTTGGAACTAGATGATGTTTAGGGTCCCTTCCAATCCAGGCCATTCTATGATGATAAATTTACCAGATGGAAGCCCTCAGCTGTGGACCAGAGATACTACACCACCAACTCATCTGTATTAAACGTTTAATATTCTTATAACCTACTTGAAGCAGACAGCTTTCTCCCTGTCAATTATTGCACGCTTCTAGTAAACTTTATACATCTCTTATGATGACAGTTTAGATCTTAAAAGCTAGATTTCTAAGGAACAACCCAAAAAATTAAATTTAAAATGCTTCATATGCTATTAAATCAAAGTCCTCTGTAGCAAAATGTTCTACTTTACGAAGTCCCTCAGTCTCCATGAGCCAATCTGTCCCACCCTACGAGTTCCCTGGCTCTAGTTTTTTTTCATGTAAAGTGCTTAGCACAATGTGCTGTCATAACTGAATGTGACAGATGTCTTTCAAAATTCCCCTGGATGAACAGCAGCTTGCATCAGAAAATTGCATTTTCAGAAGTACTTTGTGTCTTGGTATGTCCTTGGAAAATGGGGCACCTGAAAGCACTGATGTATGTGAATGCCTCAGCCAGCCAGACAAATTCCCCAAGTTACACGCAGCAAAAATGAAGTCCCTAATGAAAGGATGCTCAGAAACAGGCTGAGGAGATCCACTTAGGAGTAAAGCACAGAAGAAAACCCTAAACATTCCTGGTTTTAAAGACGTGAACAATTCCATCAACTGAATTCCTCAGAAATGTTTCCAAGATCAAAGATGTTCTTGAATTTTACATATCCTGTTCATAGTATTTCAATCGAGAAAAAATTACTTACTTGTCTCATGCAGAGCAAAAGTCCTTTAGATTATCACATATATTTGATAAATTCTTTAGAGCAAATCTGAATTCCATATTCATGTTAAATCTTTACCCAAACTTCCATTAGAAGTTAGTAGACACCTCTTTGATAGTCTCAGGGAAAACTGCAGCTAAAGCACATCCAAGTTTATTTTGGTTGAACTCTTGGCAGATTATGACTAAAGATTTTTTAAAGAGTTCATTACATCCTTGCCCTCCTTAAGCAAAGGTTATCACAAAGCTGCCTGTTTGAGTGAATTGTGACTACTGGGTGGTCACTAGTGCCTGTGATATTACCTATTACATGTTCAGTGATAAATTTAAATCAGTAGTTAAGAGGAGAAATCTCTACCAAGGCCTTCATTATGGAATCTAAAAAAAGAAAACTTCATTTACAGGGAGCAAATTATGAGCTTAATGTATATATGTGCTGAGCAAGCAGATGGAATATTTCAATAAATTCACCACTCATATCAAAATTAAAAATTTAAACTTAATCCTCCTAAAAATTAAAACTTGCAGGATGAAACAGCTCTTAAAGATTATTTAATATAGACTTAGTTAATGTTCATATTCTTCATCTTAACGGCTAATGCTGTCAGCATTTATTGATTCGGTCTTCTAATAATTACATCATCCTTCCAGCATGTCAGAGAATGTCAAGGTGACTGTGATGCCCTATGACTGGAGTATGACTCCAGTGTCACAAAATATTTGTGTCACTAGTTTATCCAGAAACAGACATATAGCAAACCTCAGAGTGTTAGAGGAGCAAGATAGCAACTTTAATAATCTGCTATGTAAAATGTTTCATCACTTCCTGTAATGCTGCCAAAATAGCCTTGTCAAGTAATTATTTAAACAGTTTTATTTAAATAAACCAAAGCTCAATAAGGGTGCTGTGGCCCAAATCACATCTTCCCAAAACACCATGAGATTTTTCAACATTCAGCTATTTAATGTGATGTTATCTGAGGGGAAAAAAAATAAAAAGAACACCAAAAAAACCCAAATCCACAAAACAACCTTCTCACACAGCTGCAAAGTCTCTTTACTTTCCTGCAGTGAGTACTTGTGTATCTCATGGATTTCTCCTGCAGACTTTTTCCCTTCAAGCATTCAAACAGCTCAAACCAAGGCTTAGGGAGATGCAACTGCTTTGGTTACAGATGGCACCAATTCTAATAACTGCATTATTTTTCCTAGGGGTTGAAATGAGGTGAGAATTACAGTAGATCGACTCATTTGATAAGTGTAAATGAGTCCTGGTTTAAGGCTTTCAATATGTTGAATTTGTAGTTTTGAGTTAAAAGGCATGTTTTCCCTCTTTTTAGAAGCAAAAGTCAGTGTTCATATGACAGCAGGTCCAGTAGGTCATCAAAAATAATTAAACTAAAGCAGTAGATGAAGTATTAAAATATGAACACATATTTTGTTCAAGAACTTAAAATTCATCATTCTGTCTCCCCCTTTCAAGAACTTTAAAAAATAAGGTGCAAGGTCACACCTGGAATAATCAGATCACCCTTCATTCAGTAATACAATCCAGCAGAGCAGAACTGAGGAGAAACCCTACTCCAAGGACTAAGGACTTCATGTGAAAGTCTGCACTTCATCTTCTTGGGGATTTTGTAGCAGGGATGATTGGACTTTTGGATTGACTCACTTGCTTGTGAGGTGGGACTTGCATATAAGCAAGTGCATTTTAGACTCTTTGCAACTGTCACTTCAAATTAACCTCAAATTTTCTAACCTCATCAATGTATTGTAATCAGCAGATACCTGTTTTAGCCATGGCACAAGCTGAAGGCATGACCTTGTGCCCATGCAAAGGCATAATCCCTTCTTCTCTCCACCTACCAATACTGCTGGAGATGGCTGAGTAAGAGTGGCACAGAGTGACTCTGCCCTTCCCTCTGTGCACCAAGAGAGCAAGGAGCTGGCCCTGCTCCCACCGTGCCTCAAGGCAGCATGAGCTTGGTAGCCTCCTTCTCTAGTTCACGTGTTTTAGCATCCAATAAATATGCAACTATACCAATTATTCCCTACAAACAGCAACTGCCTTCCACTGGTTTATTCTTGAAAATTGGGATATTCCTTTTAACAGACCCGAAGCAGATTTTTCTTGTGAACCATCTCTGAAAACACACAAATGAGTATCAGTCACAACACTGACAACAGACAAGCAAACAGTGAAATCAACTGGTAGGACAGGTGATGATCAGGATTTAACAGAGGGCTCTTGAGCTCCATTCTCCTGTAAGCCTGATTTTTCACCACATATAATCAACTCCACTTCGAAATATAACAAATTGGCAGATATGGGGGAAGCAGTCTGATCACAACATTTGTTTGTCATAATATGCCAGAAATTAGTTTACAAACTTGTCTTCGAAATTACAATAATAACTGTTTCCCAATATCATTTCACATTTTCAAGAGGCTTCAATGCATCTTAATTGATGAAGTCCAAGAGCCCAGTAATTTCAGCTTGAATATGCTATCGCCTTCTGATAAATACAACATGCAGGGAACATAATAGGCCTGGCACAACGGGAAAGTTGGGAGAAGGGGCTCCGAGTGACTGTCACAGTACAACACATGACAATCAGGCATTACAGAAACAGGCTCGGGACAAGAAGCGACGCAGGCAGGCTCATTGGCAGGGTGAAGTTCATGCAGCTGTGGGAACACTTACTTAATATATTCTTGAGGCATACACACAGAGAATGCAATTTTAAGATGGCCCTAAATTTCTAGGTGATGGCCCTTTCCCCGCTACTTTAAGATACCTCTGTTGCCAGAAGTTACCATTCAACTGCAGCGTGTCAATCCAGCTGAATGTAGCTCTCAGAGCAGAATGACAACATCTTTTAGAGGGGAAAGTATTTTGTTATTGTTGGTGCAATCAATGAAGGCTTAATTAATTTTTCCTTGACTTTTATGCACTATTATCCATATTATAATAACAGTCATGAACAGTAAAGATTGGGTTTTATTGTGCCAGCATGTCAGTACAGAATCATAAAGAAGAAAGTCCTTGCTTCAGAAATCCCGTTCTAACTGTTGAACAAATGGGACAAACTTTATTGTTAAGAAAATAATATAATAAGAAAATAAAATAATATCAAAAGGAAATTGAGTCATGCATTGACATTTCACTAATCAATGCCAAAAAGGAATGATTTACCCATTAAAAGAAAAAAGGGAAGATGGATTTTAAGGCAAGATTTAGAATCATAAAATCATTAAGGCTGGAAAAGATCTCCGAGGTCATCAAGTCCAACCTTTAATCAAATACTAACATACCCACTAAATCATATCACAAAGTACCACGTCTACTCTTTTTCTAAGCACTTGAAGGGATAGTAACTCCACCACTTCCTTGGGGAGCCTCTTTCAATGCCTAATCACCCCTTCAGTGAAGTAATTTTTCCTAGTACCCAATCTAAACCTTCCTTGGCACAACTTGAAGCTGTTACCCCTTGTCCTGTCACTAGTTGCCTGGGAGGGGAGACAGATTCCCACCTCACCATAACCTCCTGTCAGGTAGCTGTAGAGAGCAATTACATCCCTGAGTCTCCTTTTCTCCAGTCTGAACACTCCCAGCTCCCTCAGCTGCTCCTCCTCAGCCTTGTACTTCAGATCCTTCACCAGCTCTGCTGCCTTTCTCTGGGCTTGCTCCAGCACCTCAGAGTCTTTCTTGTTGTGAGGGGCCCAGAACTGAGCACAGGACTCGAGCTGAGGTGTCACCAGGGCTGAGCACAGATGGATGATCAGCACCCTGGTCCTGCTGGACACATTAGCTGTTAACAAGCCAAGATGCCACTGGCCTTCCTGGCCACCTGGGCACACTGCTGGCTCAGGTGCAGCTGACTGTCAACCAGCACACCCAGATCCTTTTCCAATGGGCATCAGTTTTTATACAAAAAAATAAAAATTTGGAATATGCTGGTTAAGAGCACTCAAAGTGCAGTGGTTCAACATGGTACTTGAAAATAGGATGAAAAAAGGGCAGTGAAGAACAAACGCATATGTCTATATATACATTGTATATGGTTGTGTGTATCTGTTTATATATTGTTTTCCATTATTAAAAAGACCTACAATTTGTACAGTTCAAAAAGTCTTACAAATTACTTTCATCAAATATTAGTATAGAAAAAAGTCACCAACAATGAATATTTAATCTCTTAATATATTTTGAATTAAATCCTTACTGTATTGGGATCAGGATCTTCTCAGAAGTATGAGGTAGCAAAAACCCTCATCAGATCAAAAATTTTTACATTAGTTCTTTATTACATGCATTTTATAAAAAATTAAAATGCAATAAAACCAAATCACATTAAAATTCAATTATGCTCTCTTCCCCATACCATTTTCTGGCCACCCAGGGGAAAAAAAAAAAAAGGATGTATATAAGACCTGTAAAAACATCACTGCTGAATAAATGTACTTCCTAAATTGGACCAAAATTGGCCCCAACACTTCAATTAGCACTTTGGATTTGGCTATATAAGTCTATTTCTAAAGGCATTTTCTTGTTTAAAAACTCCAGAGGCCCCTTTACACAACTGGAAAATGGCCCCTTAACTGGAAAATGTTCCTCTGTGTCTCCAATGCAGTGATCACCTCTGATCTCATCTGCAAAGCTTAAAGTGTTGCCTGTAGCATTAAACACCCACCTGCACCCACTATTCAGAGCTAACAAATACAAGCAATGTTACACGTGCCACTTCTACAGAGGTTCGTTCTCCTTTTTAACCTTGACCACACAGATATTAGCAGGAGTTACAGATATATTTAAAAGGTTAAAAGTTTGAGGTATTTTATTGTCATCTTCATAATGCTCCAAAGACATTTGAAATAAATTATGAAGCAGACACCATCACTCACTTTTATGAATACTAAATTGTGGACTAACCCAGAGCTTCTCAACAGATTAGGCAAAATTGGATTTTGATGTCCAAGAGCTGCTGGTGCTATAGCAGGGGCTATGGCAAACCTGACAAGTCCAACAGTATTTGTAGAAAAAAGGGTAAAAGTTTTTAGGGTGATTCTATTGGGCTTAACTAGAAATTAAAACCAGGCCAGTTTAAGTATTTTCTGTGCAGGCTCCCTCTGTGGTTAGCTTGTTCTTCCAACCTTGGGGCATTTCTGTCTACCTTATCCAATTACGTGTGGGGAATTTTCTTTCTCAGCAGTTAAAATACTTGGGGACGCAGTTCCTTATCAGGCAAGCATAGCTAATTACTGCCCATGATAATGAATATATGTTGTGTTAATAAAGCTGAAACCCTTTCCACAAGGCACATATGAGAGTCAATCACTTATATAAATGGTCAACTTTTGGCCATGAAGATATTTAAGTAGTAATGAAACACCATGACACACATACTTTGGAAGTTTTATCATCCTTATGGTTTCCTTACATACCATTTGTAGAATGATGTATCTTAAAACTAAACTCAAATGTAAACTTTCTTGACCAAGGTCAGTCTGGCACCAACTCACTATTTAATTGACTGTTAACAAATTCTCCAAGATATGACTGCTATACAGACATTTTATCTTCCTGTTAATTGGTAATTATGCATTGGCAGAAAAAACAGTGTTTCCTTCCAATTATTCCATAACTCGGTGATTATTTAAACTTTAGTAATTAGCAGCAGAGGGCTAGTACATCTTCTGGGCAAATTGTATTTGATAATCCCTATTAAAATATACATGGCAGTAGTTGACTTGCAACAGAAAATAAAAAAGAAAAAGGAAAAAAGTGGAAGTTCAAAGGGTACTAGATACAGCACAAGGCAAACCAGGGCCTATTAAAATTTCCCCAACTGTTCTAATGAGAATGCCGAGGGTCATTTCTTTCTACTTTCCCATCTGTTTGGTTTCTGGCAAATAACTCTGGTGTGAAGGGAGGGTCCTGGAGCCCATTTGGCTTGTCACAAAGTAAACCAGGGATCTACAGCAATTTCAGTAAGTTACAAAACTGGGCTTCAAGATCAATATCATGTACATCACTGAAAACTTTTTTTAAGAGCTGTCATTTACTGACTATTCCTTACTTTTTAGAGCTGTGAACAAGCACAGAGAGCCAAAGAGTGAGCAGGAGGGGTTCAATTTTACAGGCTCACCTTACAAGAAAAATGCAACAGTTGGCCTTTTTCCATCTCACAATGTTAGTGGGGGATATTTTCCTTTATCTGTCAAAATCTGATAGCAAAACACTGTCCCAGAAGCATCAGTGTTTGAGCATAAACTGATGACAAAACCAAGCCTCTGGAAGTTCAAAACCACACTCCCTGTCCAGGAGCAGCAGGAGCCTCAGATGCCCCAAAGTACAGTCCAGAGTGATGCACTGACAGAGTTGGGGCAGGTTTTCTGTGCTGTCCCCTTGGAGATGACACTGTGGGTGTCCTTCAGCCACCCAGGTACCCTCTTTGCTCTTCCTTGTCTGGAGATGAAACAAGCAGCAAGCAGCGTCACCAGCGACATCCACCCAGAGTTACTCTATCCTAAGGCTGCTCAGAGTCAAAGGGGATATGGGACCTGGAAACCACTTTAATCCTTTTCCCCAGTTCCCAACTCATACAGAACCAGATCAAAATGATCCTTCATCTATAAACTGAGAGGGGTTTTTGGTTTTGGTCTGCTATGCAAACACATATGCAACCAAAATACCATGCAGAGGATTACGTGAAGGGTGCCTTAATCCTGTCAAAAGGCAATAGAATATAAAAAGAAAAGAGTACAAGATAATTTGCTTGGCATTACATTATTTCTGGTGATTGATCTTCCCAGGCTTTCCTCGAGGAAATTTATTACTCACCATATTTCAGAGAATATTTGTAACTATTTTTCCCTAATTTTTTTTTCCAAATCCCAGGGAGTCATTGTATTACTCACAGTACTTTTGATCACCTTCATGGTAGAGAAACAAACAATTGCAAAAGAGGAAAGATTGCAATATGATATTCCATTTTCTATTTTTTACTTTCTAGCAGGTGCAAGTTCAGGCACTAAAATGTTTCCAGGTATCATCACTCTCACAGCCTCTTATAAAGTAGCGCATAGAGTTAAATAAAACTTAAATTTCATGAGCAGTTTATGACCTCACAGTAGAATAGAGACATCTGCTTTAAAATATCATAAATTACAAATTGTGCAAATCTATAGAGAAAATAAACCTAAAGCTTTCTGTTATCCAATTAGGTTTGTGGCAACACTTTCCAGTGTAATGAGAGCTTGGAACCCACTGTCTCTACCACGATAGAGCCCATGAACATTCAAGAGGACCTTTTCAATTTAGGTTGGAAGGTTAATGCAAATCCAAATATTATTATGAAACTACTTGTTAAGTCCACATTTATTAAAAGGTAAACATCAGTTCAGTAATTATGATTTTGCATAAAATTAGGGGGTTTGGGGCTTATCTATAAAGGTTTATGTTTTCCACTGTAGTTTGTAAGAAACTAATTACACCAAACTTAAATATAATTTGTCATGATTTCATGACGTGAAAATCTACAAGGGAGCCAGAGAGCCATGGGAAGGACCTGAGTGCATGGAGCAGCAGTGTGAGTGGCAGGTCAAAGGCAAGCTTTGATGTGCACAGCCCAGCACATCTGTCTGCTCAACCAGCCTGTCAGCCAGGATGATCCTGTGTAATGAGACAGATTCAGGTCCTCAGCTCATAGCGCTCCTTATCGCTGCTGAGGGATTACTGTAATCTTCTCCTTTAATTGCAGAAATGATACCATGCTCCTTGCTTTCCAGTGCTCGTGGCTTTGGAGGAGCTGAGCTGTATTTTCACCCTCAGGCCAAGCTGCAGGGTAGCACCCCTAGCACCCACCAAATCATTTATCCTTAGTCTCATTTGCAAGCAATCATTTCCATCAAACACACCACCGCATTTGTAGCTTTCTAACATGTTTTTTTAGTGCTCCTGCCTCCCACTTTTCTCTCACATACTTGGAATAAATCAAGCAATGAAAGCCCCAATGCAGCTGTATGGACACCCTGGCTGTATGGGAGGTTAGTCCTGGTGGGCTGATAAACCCCAGAGCAGAGCCAGATGACTCAAGCTGTTGAAAAAAGACCAAACACCAACACAAAGCCTCAGAGAGGAGCAGAAGAAGGGAAGAACACTAATGGATAAAAAGATCCCATGGGAGTCCACAAAGTGTCTCCAGAGACAAGACAGGGAACGAATAACACTGAGGGGTATCAATGTGGCTTGTGAAAGGGGGAAACAAAAAGTGGGATTGCTTTTCAGCAGACAACACTGAAGGATGCGGAAACGTTCCCAGGTACACACTGCAGTGATCAGTAAAGGAGAGTGGAAATTACACAGGAGAGATGCAACGGAGGGTATCTGCTGTATCAGGGGATCTGAAGAAGAAACACTATTCTTAAAAGCTATGTTTAAGGATCTTTTTGCTAAAGGATCCTCCCAGCTTGGTTGGTGACGTCTCAAGTACATATTTATGTTTTACCCCAGTTCTAATTTTAGCTTTACAGCTTTAGTTTTACCTTAATCTGAACCCAGGAAATGATTCAGCCTGGGACAAAACATTAATATTTATGACCAATAGTAACTTTCATACTCAAAAGCTCACATATTTCTCCCTAAAAAAAAAATTGTTAGAAAGTTTCCCAAATAAAAATTTCAGCAAGCTTCACAACTGCACAACATAATCCCACAGAGAAAACCAGGAACTATTTCTTAGACTACGCAACATATACTGAAAAAGAATGAAAATATAACCCTTAGAATGAAACTATTTTATTTTTTTTCTTCAAAGCTTCTTGACACAGTTAACTGTTATAACTGACAATGATTGTGTCTCCATCCAGTGACTTCCTAAATTGGGTCATTAAAAGATAATTGTAGCCACAACAGAGTAACTTATAGCACAGAAGACAGATATACACATATTGGGGAGACTTCATATTATCAGCCAGTCTGGAAGATTATGATAATCTAGCGTGACCTCCTGTGTAAGACAGACAAGACCATTTCAATGGTAATATTGCAAGCGAGAAAAAATATTCTTCCCTGCACCACAAGCAACCACTATCAACACAATTTCAGAATATTACTATCTTCAGGTTTTAAAGGCCCAGCTTTGCCGCCATCCCCCATCTAATCTATGATAAACCACATAAATCTTTGAATTGAGGTCTCTGAACCTGACTAGTCCTCAACATTAAAAAAACATAATTTCCAGCAAGCTAAATCTAACTTGAGCATCACAATCACTTGCTGGAAAGGAGAAACAGCTTCGTTGCTGATTGGAAATGATGACACAACAGATGGATCCACAGTTTCTAGAAAAAGCACTTTATGTTTTCTTCAGAAAACAAAACAATGTTATTTCCACCTACTATTTTACTAAACAACATATTAAATACTGTGAAGATTATGCTGGTTTTCTACTGGTGGATTTTAAAATATTGTTAATTCTTAAAACTACAAAATAATTTTAAAAATAGTATCATTTACATGCTAGATGCATTTTGAAAGCAGCCAGCCTTCTCATCTCTCACTGCAAAGTAGAGATAGGAAAATCTTATGTAGTTCTCAGTCCTGGAAGCCATCAGAACCTCATGGATTGAGCGTTCATATAAAATTGAGTTTAAAAGCCATTGCTATTTTTCCTTCACTGTTCACTTTTTACTGTCACTTCAAAGACACTGCACATGAGCATCATCTGTTATGAAACATTCACATTGGGATTTTTTTCAATATATATACAAGCTTAGAAGGTAGCAAAGAAAAACAGCAAAATGAGACTGTTATTTAAAATATTTTGTAATTAACAGCTGTAGCAGAACTGAGCCTACATTTTACCCACAGAAAGCTAAAAAAAAAAAAAGGGGGTCAGAGATGGCTACAGTTTTCTCTGACATAGATGGAGGTACGCTTGAGACAGGGCATCAGATCTCCCCATGCATGATATTTGAGAATTTGGACTGACAAGCAAAATGAAGCAGCTCCAACTGCTTTTACCTCACTTTGGTTTTTGTATTTTTCCAGCCTGTAGGCTTGGAGCTTCTTTTGGACTGCAGAAAGTATATATCACTAGTTTTGTTGTTGGTTATCTTACAGTGACTGAATGTAACACATCAAGACTTAGAGAATGACCTTTGGCAAGTTAAAAAAGGCTGCAACTCCTTTCCTGTCATACATCACATGCTACTTTGACATGTCTCAGTAAAACATCCACTGTGACAGCCCTGTTCTACAAATGAAGATACAAATTTAGGGGAAAATACAAACATACTTTGTAAATGAACAGAGGTATTTAGGTTCTTAAGATTTTGTTTAATTGTCATTTTTAAATATTTGGATGTGATTAACCATGACCTGTATACCTTGCCCCATGAGTTTGTCATGCTCTCCCCAGTGATGTGATGCAAACACATATTTTATGGCAAGATAATAACTTGCCAGTCACAAAACCATCCCAAAAATTTCACATTGATAAGTTCTTTCTGTCTTCCTTAGTCTGTCAGATTCTACTCATCTTGTAAAGCATACGTTGGGAAAGCAGAAACAGGAACACAACCTCTTCCAGAGAAGAGAATCTTTCAGTGCCTTTTGCATAAGGCATTAAATACCTGTGCCAGCCGTACTCTTCCCTTTAAAGGCAGAGCAAAAGGCTGCCCAGTGGTGTTATTCACAGAGGCAAAGCCATTCTCACACTATTCCTCAATACTGTTTTAAATAATGTGCTATTTACGTTACATTCATTCATTTAAAAACAAATATAAGTCTGCTGGATGACACTTACATGCCCAGAGCACTCATGTTCCACATGCATTCTAACAGAACTAAGTACCACGAGAGGCTATTATGAAGAAAGTACTGAAGTCTAACCCTAACAGACAAATTAGCTTTTAAACATGTTCCTGCGAGTGCAGTGCAGCTGCTGGCCCATACTGTAACCTCACCCTAAATTGCTTAGTAGGGGTCACTGAATTCCTCCAATTGGAGGAACACAGTTCTTACAATTATTTTTAAGAACATAAAAAATGCTACCAAATAACAAAGTGCAGAAGGTATAGCTGTCAATTACTTCCAAAAATTTAGAAGAGAATTTTCAAAAATGCTTGCCCTTAGCACAGCTGCTACTGTTGGATGCTACAGCAGAACCTGAAATACAATAATAATTCCACAAAGCCTATCATACCCTTTTGACTACAATTCTGCTTTTCCTGCATGGAAAATAACTGGTTATGTAAAATATCTTGACCAGCATTCTGGTTTTAAGGAAGATGCTATTAAGTGAATGGAAAAAAGTAGGTTGACACATGCTAAAAGGAAACATTTTTTCAGCCCAAGAACAGTTAGAGGCTTTGGGCTAAATACTTTAGTTTATACAAAATGTCACGCCATTTAGAAATGGCTATTTAAAACAATTTAGCTGCTGAGGGTCTTCTCTCCTAAAATTTATGTAATTCAGCATACCAGTACCAGGGCTGAGCAAAGATGAAATAGAGGAAGCAATAAAAGCTGCCTAAAAGTCACCACTGCCTTATCTCATTGACTCACACTGACTTCCATGTATTATTGATTACTCAGCCTACATTAACCTGTTTCAGTAATTGTATTGCTATTGATGTCCTCTGTACAACCAAGTATTCATTACCTTGGGTTGAAGAATGTAAATTGCACTGGACTTACCAAATCCAAAAGCACTGGAACCACCAATGCTCTGGGAAGCCTGAACACTGGTAGATGTGTAGAGCCCAGTTACCAGCAAGCCATCAAAGAAGGTACTTGTTGAAATAGTCACTGAAATGAGAGAAATTAAATACGTGTAAATATTTATGAGCAGTACTTTAGATCCTATACACGTTCTGTGAGCAGCCTTTTGCCCTAGAATGAGATCCCATCATACAGCCCAGTGAATCCATTTGAATGCCCCCAGTATTTATGACAGTTCTATTAAATTGGTGCTTGGGAAGTTGCTTTTGCACAAAACTATGCTATAGACTAAATGCACAATGAGTTAGTAAAATAACACGTTGGAATATATGGCTTGTAAGCAATTGCCAAAACATGAGAGTATAGTAAAGGCAATGAAATAACCAGATTTAGGGAACTGTGCTTTCTGGACCTAAATAGAGTGCCAAGTTATGGTTATCATGCATATTATAGTATTACACGCTGAAGTCATATGGGCATCTGAGACATTGCAGATTGTGTTTATTTAAATAGCTCAGAAATGTATTTTTAAGAGGTTCTCAGGTAATAACAGAAAACATCCAAACAGGAACTGCAAGTGATACTGGAATCTCTATATTCTCTGTTAGAACTGACAATTCTTGCAATATTTCTTAAATTCTCACACACACTAATTCACATATTTTTACTTTGGTATGTTTCAAATTGTATACTTAACAACAGCTTCACCAGCTCTATCTTGGAAAGACTTAAATTATTAAGTGATAGCTTTGTTTGGTTTTTTTTCTATTATAGAAATTCAATATCCTCTGTGTCCAGAATGACTTCTTTAATCCTACAGCAAAGGGCAACCTTCTTAGCTTCACAATGATCTTCTGTCCATTCTTTTTTAATGTTAAGTTGCATACCTCTGAGTTGAAAAGCAGAACTAGGAAATTTTACCAACAAAAAAATAATTAGCTTGGTGATGTAAATTTTCTTCTCTACCTCTCTTCACCTTTGTCTATCATCATCCTTTCCTACAATCTTTACCCATACTTAATTAAATGTGGATAAACTGCAAATCTATGGCCTACCATATAGGTGCTTCTTTCTGGTTTTTTTTTAATTGCATTATGAAGGACAAAGAACCTGCAAGGAGATCTCTCTGCTGAAGAAGTTTTATGACTTGTAGCCTCCCTTATACACTGAAGATGCATCAAGGCCTCAGTTACCATGTTCCTTCTCCTTTCATACTTCAATCCTTTCTACCCCCTTAACACAAAGAGATTGGTGCTTGACAGGGATTGCTGATAAACCCTGCTCTCTCCCTAACTCACATTCTACCTCCCTATGTTGCTCTCTCTTTCTGGGAACATCATGGGCCAGTGACTGCCCAGGGAACTGAAGCAAGTACTGTGAGGAGACTGCAAGACATTCACTGGTGATACACATTCAGCAGAGAAACAGTTGGGTTTTTTAAATCCTAAGAGTCATTTAGTGTTTCCTCTGTGGTACACATTTGGCTTAAGCTTAGTGCTTAATATTTAAAAAACATAAAAATATTGACAGTAGCTTAATTTATTTTGAGCAGACGAGCAATATTTACCATGTTTAATTTATTCTTCAACACTTCGTATTTAATTATCTTCCTTTCTTTGATTATTCAATAGTATGCTGAATAAACCCGGAATCCAACTTTTCTGCTCCCATGACTCCAAATTTCAGTATTTTGCAATAGACACTTCCCTGAATTGAGATGCAGGTTCAGAGCCATATGCTCAATTTTTAAGAGGCCACTTCTGATATATGTTAAAAGAACAGCAAAAGATGGTAGATTTTTTTTTAAATAAAAGATGCAATAGGGAGAGTAAAAGAAAAATCAAAACAGCAAACAATGAATTTTTCCTGCATTTGATGATGAAGTGGTGAATAATGCATGACCTTTCCTTCCCTTTCTGCCTCTAAACCAACAAAGAGGCAAAACATATGTTGAAAAGTATGCCTATGTGTTATTTTTGAAGACTTGGCAAAAAAGTCAGTGCAAGGCATTGATAGAAGGGCACCGGGCCAGTACTTTGCTGCCATTTTGTTTCCCTGTGGGGAAGCGTCTTATTCTTTACTGGGTAGGATATAATGCAAAAGCCTACTGTGAACAGGTGACCAGTTTCTCTGTGGGAAAGAAGTGATATTTCACAATGTCTGTATTTGACTTTGGACCTATTTGTGTGATTGTCAACCCTCATTTTACATAAGCATGTAATAGGTCAATTTTTATTGTTGAAAAATTCCCAACACAGTATGGCTCCCTCATTAAGCCTCTGGGAAACTGCACAATGCCTCTAGCACATTTTTTAAAAACAGAGCACTAGGCTGTTATTATACATGTGTCATACATTTCAGAATAATTTCATAGCTCTTCAAGAGGAAAAAAATTAATCATGACATTCTCAGTGAAGGGGGTTTTTCTACCCACTGGTGAAATACATCAAATTCCCATAGAATGAAAGAAAACACACACCATGCCAAATGATAATGACCAAGAACAGGAAGTTGTGCTAAAGCACAGCCCAGCAACAGGACTGTGATTTTATATAAGGACTAGGGCTTGTTACTGAGGGCTCACAAATTCCCCTTCCAAAAGCAACAAGAAGATTCTTCTGAGAGTCCCTCCACCAAGCTTTTTTTCTGCCTTTACACTGGCACATGCCATATATAGTTGATGCCAAATATCTGGCACTTCATAAGAGAGGACCAATGCCATGACCTACCTGGACCTTGGAAAACATCTGGAAGGGCACACCTGCACTGAGCACCCAGGGCTGGGCAGGCAAAGGGGGCCCTGGCACAGCCCTACTGCTGTCCCATGGCAACACAGCAGTGAGTCTCATCTCCAAGTCCAAGCAGGCGTTGCTCCATCATGCACAACACCCTTCTTTGGGAGGAGATTCTGGATGAGAGAAGTGAGGAGCCCTTCCTGGCACTGGGGACTGATCAGTAGGGCAGGGGATATGCTGGACCCTGCTATCCCACACAGAGCAGCACCCTGTGCACCAGGGCAAGCAGGGATCCCCTCACACAGGGGGATGGGAGCAGATACACCATGGTACAAAGTAGGAAATCCTCAATTAATTTGAAATAGTCCAGTAAGAGAGACTGAGAACATCATCCCAAGAAATGCATTAGAGCTGCGTTTGGGGACCGCCTACTGATCAGGCAACAGCACACACTGCAAATCTTAGAGGCAAAGCTGATAACAATTACTTTAAAAGTTGCTCAACACTTCCTTCTATTTTCAGTTTCTGAGATCTTTGCCAATATTTACCCTCTTGGACTTTTTGGTTTGGTTTGTTTTTCATGATGTCTGCCTCGTACTGATTTAATTATTTAAGGGAGAAGGAATTAAATCAAAACACTTCATTCATTTCTGAGAGGAGGTTAGAGGAAATCATGTTGACCTGGATGAAAAGCTCCAATGTCTTTTGCTTTCATCAGTTCTTCTGCTCTGAAATGTGAGAGCTTTCCTCTGAGGCTAGAAAAAATTTATATTTTATATATATACACATGAAAAAAAAATTCAGAGTTCACACATGCTCAACAGAGACATTTTCATTTTTAGTATCTAAACATTTCTGGAGATTCTGTCCTTCTTTAGTATTCTTAGAGCACTCTGTCTAATAGAGCTCACTGAAAAAGCTCCCATGAAATATATTTTAGTCCAGCTATACTGCTTTGTTGGAGCAGAAGTGCTTTGTGGAGATATTATTTCTGATGATGTTTTGATCTGGAAAGTTTCTCAGTGTTTTGAAGCAGGAAGTCATGTCTGCTGGTTGGAGAGAAAGGGGTAAAGAGAGGGATTTTTATCAAAAGTCTAAGCCCTCTCATGAGAAAACATCAATGCAGAATCTTCCTTCTCAAAAGGCTGGGAAATGTGCAGAATGTCACAAAAATGAAATTGCTCCTAAAGTTTGACTAGCACCATCACCAACAACTTAAACTTAGGAGACACAAAAGCAGACCTGAGGGCAAGAGTGAACTAGGATGGGAAAGGTGGTGACTCGAATCCAGTAGAGGGAATAGAGGAAGAGAAAATCGGGGAGCAGTGGGGAAGAGGGGACCACAGTTGGAGAAAGTAGCCAAGAGCAGGAGCCTGGAAACCCTGGAGAGGTTCAGTACAAGGGATTCACACAGTGACTGGGGGGAAAGACCGGGTGTAAAACCTAACAGTGAAGTGTGGGTCAGCCTCACATGCTGGTCAATAGGCACAATGGCAACCCTCTGTGCACTCTTAGTGCACCTTCTCAATAAATGAACAGTGTTTGCATGATGGATACAGAACACTCTTGTCCACAAAACACATAGATAGGAATACATGGATCAGTGAATAAATTCAGTTTCTTTTGTAAAAGCCTAGGAAATGGCTCCATGAGAAAAAGGTCATATTGGTGCTGGAAAACACCACAGATGAATCTTCCGGTCTGTTTTGCCCTA
This sequence comes from Campylorhamphus procurvoides, assembly GCA_013396655.1. Lineage (NCBI taxonomy): Eukaryota > Metazoa > Chordata > Aves > Passeriformes > Dendrocolaptidae > Campylorhamphus > Campylorhamphus procurvoides. The sequence goes on from WBMV01002078.1 coordinate 245,975, forward strand.
CCCTTCTTCCTATACAATGTCTGTGCTCACAAATTGGGCTTGAGAATCACGAGGCCCACAGTTCAATTTTCCACCCAAAAAACATGGAGAGTTGCTGACTGCGACTCCCTGCATGCTCAGCACATAAGCACTGTTGTGCTCACCTGAGGTCACTAAAGAGACTGTCTCGGAGAGAGCACAGGCTGGCCTCATGCTGCCAGTGCCACCATCTCTGGGAAGCTTTGGTGTTATTCCCTTGGGAAGGGAGGGGATGCAGAAGCCTTTTCTGGAGATGCCTCACACTTCCCACAACAAGTTTCTGCGAGAGCCCTGGAGTTGGTGCCTCCCATGGGACAAAGAGCAGCAGTGCCTCTGGCGATGCCAGGAGCTGACATGTCTGGAGGAGGAAGTGGGTCAGGGGGAAGGAGGCTGGCAAAGATGCTTCTGAATTTATACCATAAGTGGAGGTAGCAGCATAACAGGAAAGACAAAGTGGGTTTTAAACTGTACAGTCAGATATTTCTACGAAAGTCATGCTATTTATATGAATATAATTTTCACTGCTTCCAGTGTTATATGCTACACATACTGTGTACTGTTACAGAAATATATTAATCAGTGTAAGCAATTGCATAAAATTTGCCTTACATTCTCTTGAGGGACTGATCCGCTCTGTGAAGATACAGATGTATTTTGACTGATACTCAAAATACTCGAAATACAGCCAATGCATCTAAACTGCAGGAGCAGAAAAACTGCCAGGTGGAGGAAGGGGATCATCTCAGAAGATACCTGCCACTGACAGTCTTACAAATTTTGGCTGCTCTTCAGCATCACCTAAATGTCACTAAGAGGGCTGATATATACAGAAATTCCACAGAATTTGCAGCTGCTGTTGGTGATAGTCACAGAGTTAAAAAAACTTTAAAGCAATGAAAGCAGTAGATATAGATGTATAGATAAGACACATGAAAACACAAGTGGAGATTAACAGAGTTCAAGAAGGAATTAATAGAGGCAAAGATCTTTGATGCCTCACATACTATTAATTGAGTCAAGAGCTATAGCTACAGTGTAAAACCATCCTTTTGTATACCATAAAGAACACAGAAAATAATTTTGGTATGTGAAATGGGATAACCACAGACAGTGGTCTTCCCAAAATGAGGCTTTCTTTTATCAAGGCAAGGAAAGGCATTTTCTTCTCAAGGTCAAAGCCAGTGCCTTGTAGTGCTGTAATATTGCGTCATTGCACACCTGAGTCATGGCTGGAAACCTTTCTCTTAGGAAATAAATTACTTATACTGAAGTAGTTCTTTGGGTTTTTTTTGCTTCACTCCTGAAAAAAATACACCAGACTCTAAGAAATGCAAGTCAGGTATGCAATGGCACTGTTCAGAGAGGCCCCTGTCCCTTCACAGCGCTGCGGAAGGAATGGAAACTAACATCAATACAGCAAAGACTGTCAGCATCACACTGCATTCCCAGAATATTCTGAGTTAGAAGGGACCCACAAGGATCATCAAAGTCCTGGACCTGCACAGGACAGCCCCAAGAGTCATACCATGTGCCTGAGAGCATTGTCCAAACGCTTCTTGAACTCAGACAGCCTTGGTAATGTGATCAATGCCCTGGGGAGCTTGTTCAATGTCCAGCCACCCTCTGGGAGAAGAATCTTTTCCTAATATCCATCCTAAACCTCCCCTGACACAACTTCATGCTGTTCCCTTGGTCCTGTCACTGGCCACGAGAGTAAAGAGATCAGTGCTGCCCATCCACTGCCCCCCATGAGGACACTGTAGACTGCAATGAGGTCTCCCCTTCATCTCCTCAATACAGGGAAGATGTTCTTCATCCCTTCCCAAGCTGGTCCCTTCTTTTATGCAATGGAACCTTTATGCTACCATCATGCAACCCCAAATACAAGTGACATGGGTATGTAGTGCTGTCAGGGCACAAATAATACCAAGCCCAAGTCCTTAAAATACCAGACTACCCCTGAAATGCCAACTAGAGATTAAATTGCTAGTAAAAGGAAAATAAGCCCTGATGCCTTATTTAAAGGTCTGCTGTTAAGACACCACAGTGAATATCAATCTATAAATACTCAGGTAAAGCTTTAGAGGTATGCATTGAAAATACTGTGCTGATAAATGTATTTGTAAATGAAGGGTGGAGAATGCATTGCTACAAGAATCCAGAAAGTGTACATGCTTAATTGCACACAGAACCTAATTATTATAAAAGAAATTTTTTAAAGACTGGTGATGTATATGTTGACATCAAACTAATTTTTACTGCTCAAAAGAACCCAAAATTGAGAAATTCATAATTATGTAGCTATTTCAAATATGAATACCAGACAGAGATGCAAGAACTGTATGAATCACAGGTCTACACATCATCCAGTGAAAACAAAAGCACCCACAGGGTTCTTACTCATATTGGTTTTGATTCTCTCCAAGTATGTGGAAGAAAACAAAAAAGAAAGACATTTCAGCGTGGTTAAACAAACAGACATGCACTCTAACAGCTGAAAGCGTTCTCCCTTAGGTATTGGTTTTCTGAAGGCCACACCAACGCACTAAATTCACAACAGCACACCAGTGAACTTTTCTTGAAGATGCACAGAACAGCACCATCTCTAACCTGTGATGCCTTCACCAATCACTCCCGTTAGCAATTACTCGTGGATGGAGGGGAGTGAAAATGCACAATTTTGAACTTTGTTCTAGACAGCTTAAAAATCAGACCTGGTATTGCCTTGCATTACAGTACTAGTTTTAGCACTTCTGCCCCACACTCTATCAATTCTCTTTGTCTCCATAGCTTTTCAAATATTTTCCTAAATTGGTAATGAGCAACACAGAACTGAAAATAGGTTGTGGATGTGTGGCAAGATGTCCGTAACATGATATACAGAGACATCATTTGTCATTGATGCAAAAAGTACCCTATCAGTCTTGGGAAAGAACTATTTGTAGGGACATTACTTATAACATCTTTTTGACACTTCATAACAAGGCAGTGGCAATGACATCAGCAACAATATAAGCAGTGTTTATTCTTATATCCCAGAACTATAAAGGATTGGTCACATTTTTAATGAAGTCCAAGATGCTTCAGAGCCCCCTCCTCACTAGAAGTAAAATATTAAATGGTTAGACCTGTGAAAGGACTTCCAATACAAGACCCAAGAGTCTGGCTTCTTATGTATCAAAATCCCTAACTTAAATATGTTTCTGACCATACTCAAAGCTGCCACAAACTTGGCCACGTTGAGCAGCTAGGTGTTCTGTTCCAGCTGGCATCACCAAACATGTTGGCACAGCCCAGAAACCTGACAGAGGAGAGGTAGGTTTGGCTGCTGTTATCATAGCAGCCTGCTAAAAACCAACAGATGGGTAATTAAGGCTCTTGCCTAGGTAAGAGGATTCAAACCTGAATTTCCCAATGAAATATTCTAAAATATTTCAAACCTCAGTGCCTAAGTGGCCTAGCCACTGTCCCTTAGCTGCAGGCATTGCATTTTGTATGGGAAAAAGTGACTACCAGCTGGCACAGAAGGAGGCATGTTCTCTGTTCTGGTTGGGGCAGCCTTCTTGAAAGGAGAAGATGGAGGTTTCAGTCAGTGGCCCAGCGAATATGTGCTACTGCTATATAAAGCTCCAGAGAACATCATATCTATTTATGTCACCCCATTTAGACTGTAAATCTCACCCTAATGTTGAGGTCTAAAACAGACCAGATGAATCACACTCGAGAAATGCCTGATTCTCCCCACTGACTATAAAGGGAGCCTAGACTGTAAAGCTCAGCTGTAGATGTCAACACTGAAGAGGCTAAACTGAGATTATTCCCACCAAGCACCACTCACACAGAGTAACTTAATTATCCAATTTCTATTTAAATGTCCAACTATTGCCTACATCAGAGGGAACTGAGCAGGAATGAAGTATCCCAGCACCCAGAGCTCACCCGAGGACATTAGGGACAATGACTATCTTTATCTACTTTCTTGTGTTATGCCAAATATATCATTAGTGCTTAGCAACTTAGCAAGCACTTATAGTACCAAAACACTCCAAAGGGTATCAACAACTGTCTGTTATTCCACTGAATAATTCACAGAGCCCTGAATAGCATTAATGAACTTTAACCAGTAAAACAATAACCTGGATGTGAAACAAAATCTGTAGCACATAAATGTACATCATCTATGTCTCAAAAAATGGTGTCTAGTAGAAGCCACCAACAGTCAAAATTCAACTACTGAATTATATTGTGTGCCATAGCCAAAACAAGAATGATCATCTGAACACTATTTCCCATCATGAATAAAGAGGGCAGTTATTTATAGTTTTAGCTGAAGAAACACAAACCAAATCATATTTATTAAAATGCATCTTTGAGCAACAAAGTATTGTTAATATGGGAATTAACAGCATAACATAACAGCCTGTAAATTACATTTTAACAGTATTACCATCATGTTTAGACTTAAATGATTGTGAAATGCATTTTGTCAGTCATAGTGCATTATTTCTCTTATCCAAAGTACCAGGAATAGATGGGAAGAGATGATGGTCATTCCCAGACCTCGCCAGTGACAAAGGGTATGAAACAAGCCCAGTTACTGGTCTATGTTGGAACTGGCTTGTGTCCGTATTCAGCAACCACCAATCTCCTTATTAAGTTTCCATTCAGACTTTGTCATGCTTCTCTAAAATGCACCAACATAAATATTTTTCTAAAAAACAGATTAAATGTTATTGTGATTGCCTTTTTTTCACTCTAAGCCTGAGAATATTGACCCCTGTTTTGAAGCCTAACCTTATTTTTCATGCCTTTCAAGCTTATGTGACGTTGCCTGTTTGATACTCATACATGAAAATTTCATATTGTTGGCTGTGCTCTCAATGAATTATTTAGAAGGTCTGAATATTACTGCAGTGTGCAGATTTTCAGAAGAGTTTGGTAAATCCTTTTATTCTGCTGTCCTTAAAAGACACACAACCTCTCAATACACAATTAACAACTGCATTAAAAAAAAAGGAAATGAAGGCTGCCTTGAAAAGAGAGCAAGTATAATTATCTACCAGGAATTTATTATAACTCCATAATATCTAAACATTTGCAAGAACTTTTGTCTTAATTTTAACTAAGGAAGCAGGCCAACTCAAACCAGACTCTTGAACATGTTCACCTCAGGCTAAAATAATACAAATCCTCTTAGAGACACATGAATTATGATAAGCAAATACCATGAAGTGCATAAGTTCAAGTGATACTGGAGAACAAGAAAGCATCTGGCTGCCCATGGCTTGAAAAAGTGCACTGTTCACTGGGTCACAAACTGGCTGGATGGCTGAGCCCAGAGAGTGGTGGTGAATGGAGTTAAATCCAGTTGGTGGAGAGTTGCAAGTGGTGCTCCCCAGGGCTCAGTCCTGGGGTCAGTTCTGTTTAAATATCTTTATCAATGACCTGAACAAGGGGCTCAAGTGTGCTCTCAGTGAGTTTGCAGATGACACCAAACTGGGTGGGAGTGTTGATCTGCTGGAAGGTAAGAAGGCTCTGCAGAGGGATCTGGACAGGCTGGATTGGAGTCAATTGTGAGAGGTTCAACAAGGCCAAGTGCCAGGTCCTGCACTTGGGTCACATCAACCTCATGCAGCCCTACAGGCTCAGGGAAGAGTGGCTGGAAAACTGCCCAGTGAAAAAGGTCCTGGGGATGCTGGTCAACAGCTGACTGAACACGAGCCAGTGTGTGCCCAGATGGCCAAGAAGGCCAATGGTGTCCTGGCTTGTATCAGCAACAGTGGCCAGCAGGAACAGGGAGGTGATCACTCTGCTGTATTTGGCACTGGTGAGGTCACAACTTGAATCTTGTGTTCATTTTTGGGCCCCTCACTGCAAGAAAGACATTGAGGTGCTGGAGCATGTCCAGAGAAAGGCAATGGAGAAGGTGAAGGGTCTGGAGCACAAGTCCTGTGAGGAGCAGCTGAGCGAGCTGGGGGTGTTTATCCTGGAGAAAAGGAGGCTCAGGGGGGACTTTACTGCTCTCTACAACTACCTGAGAGGAGGTTGTAGCAAGGGGGGTTCAGCCTCTTCTTCCAAGTAACAAGTGACAGGAAAAGAGAAAGTGGCCCCAAGTTGTACCAGGGGAGACTTAGAACAGGTATTAGGAAAAACTCCTTCATGGAAACAACTGTCAAGCATTGGAAGAGGCTGCCAGGTGAAGTGGTTGAGTCATCATCCCTGGAGGTATTTAAAAGATATGCGGATGTGGCACTTAGGGACACGGTTTAGTGATGGACTTGGCAGCTCTGGGTTAATGGTTGGACTCAAAGATCTTAGAAGTTTTTTCTAACCTAAGTATTTCTATGATTTTCAAAACAAAAGACACCATGCAATTTTCTTTAACAACTACACCTCTGTACTATAAAATATATCCCTAGATAAATATAATAGATTTATCTTTTCCTAAACATTCTGAAAGAAATTACCTAAATAATTAAAAAAAAAAGCAGGTCAGCTTTTTCCTTGCTTTAGACCTTCTTTAATTTGCCCTTAAAAATATATTAAAACCTTAAACACAGATGACTGAAGGCCTCCTTGTTACTCTCAAAGTACATAAATAAAGTTTATGCAACTCCTAATGCACTGAAAAATTATATTGGTGGATTATGAAATTCAATACGTATTTTCTAGTACCAATGCAAGTGTGACAGTGATTGCATGGTGGCACACATAACCTGTGGATTTTCTAAAACACTCTAGAAAGCACTAGTTACTAACCACAGAGCATACTTAGCTGGTGTGAAGGACAACATTTGGGATGCTAAAATTCACTCCAGGTGCTTTATGACACGTGCCTTCTGTGAGGAAAACACAGGAAGGCAGCACATACAACAGAGGCCAAGGGACAAGCTCCCACCTACACTGGCCAGCTGTCTGGGGCCAGGGATGCTGCACATTACTGCAAACAGCACTGCAGATGTATTTGGGCAACTGAATTGTCCCACTGAGCTGGCCAAAAGTCCCCTCCAGCCACACTGTACCAACACAGACAGCTGCAGATGCTTTGAGAAGAGCACAAGAAGCAGGGTGTGCAGAGGAGTCCCACATCCACATCCACTCCCAATTCCAGGTACGCTGGGCTGTGACGTATAATAGTCATCAATGAACCATAACATTGTTGATTCAAATAACTGTATTTGTGCTTTTCCAGCTTCAGGTGACAATGAACCCCACCATTTAATTACATAATGTATCAAAGTATTTTCCCTTTAGTTTTAAGCTCCCATTTCACTGAACTCTTGTATTTTCAGTAACAGCAAAATGTTTGCTTTATCAACAGCATTCAAACTTATATCCTTCAGATCTCTCTCATCCCTTTTGCCAAACTGAGGAAATTTTCATTGCACAAGATGTTCCCTCTAGTTTTACTATGTTTTTCTCCAAGCAGAGGCAACCAGATCTGTCCATAACACCAAAATCTGGGCATACCACTGTATTGCACATCCAGTGATGGTAAAATAATGCTTGCTATTTTACTCTTCACTCCTTTCCTCATAATTCTTAAGGTTCAATGTGACAATTTTTTTTAACTCATGCTTAGCACTGAGGTGATGTATTTTGAAATTCACTGCCAATATCCTATACCAAAAATTCTGCACTATTTTTCCCCATGTTCCACACCCCCCACTCCCCTGCCAATTCATTTTAACAGTAATAGAGTTAGCACTGAGTTTTACAATCTTAAGCAGCATGGTACATGATGCTGTTACCTTCCTAATAAGCTCCCATTATCATTTTGACCACTTTTACCTCCAGGCATCAAGCCATGACAATGACACTTCTTCATCAGCCACAGTCCTCCTGCCCCACAGTGGATTCCTTGTGTGATATAATTCAGGTGAAAGCTGACATAGTCTTATAGCTTAGATCATAAACACGAGTAAGCAATAAAGTTTCTGACTCCATTTATCTTTAATATATTTATGCTTATCCTTCTTAAACCAGAGCTTAACAAGATTGCTTAATGGACTGCAGAAGTAAGAGACCTTAAACAGCCTGGTGCTTTGCAGTCTAAACATGTTGAGCATCCAATACAGGAGTCGTGCAATGGACACACAGTTTTTTTTAATACCAAACTGGGGATTCATCTGCCTGGATGTGAGTGTGCTGAACATCACCATCCTCCTTACCCAAAGTGCTCATCTCAGAGTCCTATACTGCAGACCTACCCAGCACAGTCAGCAGAGTCTGAGTTGCAGCCTGTGCAGCCCCAAAGTAGTTACCAAGTCAGGCTCTGGGAGAGTGGGCTGTAGACACTGGAGAGCAAGAGGGCAAGAATGCACAAGAGTTGTTTTGGGAAGGGCAAAAGCAAAAATGAACATGAAAATGTGAAGATGGAAATACACTGAAAGTTGCTGAGAACCATGAACAGAAGCAAGAGGACCGAAATACACGATACTGTATTATTATGGGAAATGGACACAGGAGTTTAAAAATGTGATTTAATTTTGTATGTATGATTCATGCAACAAAATAATTCTGCTTAAGCACAGTCCCTCATTTAGTTGGTGCAGAATGCTATTAAAGAAAAAGCCAGACAACCCCCATCCATGAACTGGAGCAATGCTACTAAATAGCCTAGAGATTGATTGACATTTTAAAGTAGACAGAATGGGTCAAATGAGGATTCATTTGGGAAAACTATGGTAGGGTTTATATTAAATATAAGTTAGCATTTATACTGAATTCTGGCATATGAAGATGACCAGGCTGTAACAAATGTTAATACAATCCTTTGACCATACACAATATATTAATAGTGAAAGGTCAATAAAAAATACCTATTTCGAAAGGTTCAAACCAGAACAACATGGAAATGAATCCGTAAAAATAAGAAAAACATTCACTAGTCCTCTGACGTTTAAAAACACCTCATGAAAATTAAGTCAAAGGAATGAAAATAACATGCCTGAGAAATAAAACTCCTAAACTAAGACTAATATTAAAGCTCAGTGGCACCTGTTTGTCTTATCTTTATGGATACATGGCTAAATGGGTCAGAGGCAGAGATGGGGACATATTCAATTCATATGCTTATCCTTTACAGAGCAATTCTTCATGGTATGGTTTGTAAAGGCTGAGTGTGCCAAGTAATTGACAGCTACCTCAGTAAGGGTATGGCTGTAGGTAGATCATTTTGTGAAGAGTTTTTTTGTTCTTTGTGTTAGGTTTGTTATAATGGTCAACTACTGAACAAGAAAGACAGAGGGCTGGAACAGTGGGACTGTGGCAGGTTGTGATTAGGAAATATTTGACAGGGCTCTGGGGGAAAATCCACAAAGTGCCTTCTCTTTATTTCACTTGGGCAAAGGGTTGGATATGAAGATAAAAACAGGTTCCTTTCAGACTCCTGTTTCTAGACACTTTCTAACAGATACTTTACCACCTTTAAATACTCACAAAAAATCTGAGCCCAAAATTCTCATAAGGCAACCAACTAAACCATGTACACACAGAAAACTATGACTGCAGCACAGTGTGACTTGTGTTGGACATGTCATTATGGGTTAGTTGCTTGTTAAGTACTTTTTATATACAGCCAATTCCCAAATGGTCACTTTCTATTCTTAAAAAAAAAATAATAAGGGGGAACAACATGGTTCTTGTCCCTGGTGTGCACAACTATCCCAGATAATACCAGTACAAATTCCCCAAGCAAATAACAGATTTTTAACAAATCACTTCATGTCCTCTTTCCATACTGAAATTATTTCTGCTCTGCACATCCCAGTGAAAGAGATAAGTATTCACAGCCATGTCCCTGCTATGACTCATATCTTGTTAGAACAGAAACAGGCACTTGGCTCTCTGGAAAATAAATCCCACAGCAGACTGCCTTGGTTCGCTGCAAGCCTACGGCTCCCTGGGTTGTGCACTCCTGTGCCACACAGGTCTTCATGTCCCACAGGAGACAATTACTAAGAAGTACCTCCAGAATAGGTGATGTTCTGCATATTATTATAGGAGGGGAAAGAGCAAAAATGATAAATATGATATTTGAAAAGACTCAAAAGCACAGTTACACCGTGGGAAAATCAGTTACCTGGCAAGCTAAGCTGTGTGACTACCACAGCCACTCTCTGAGAGAAGATGTGGTGAGTGCCAGACAGAACTAAACTATTTGCCAGAATAGCTTTTATTGGCATCCTCAGCAAGAAGCCGAGTAGCCAAGAGTCATGATAACTAGGAGATCTACGCCAGAAAAAAACCCCTGAGGTTTTTATCTTCCTAGCTTTTCTTCATCAGTTTGCCAATGAAAATTTTAAGAGTGAAAAAAAGAAATCAAACCTCCCTTCCCTCAAAAAAGAAAAACCAAAACAACAAAACAACCAAACCCCAAAAAAACAACACCAACACAAAAACAAAAAACACCCAAACCAAACAAACAGGTGGCAATGTTAATCCACACAATATTTGATCCAACCATCACTGACTGGACAAGTACAACATAACGTTTGGAACACAGTTAAATCCATAGCCCTTAGCTGGTCATTCTGTCTCCTGTTTTGTGGCATCTCTTTGTATCTGAATAAAGTTTGGTACCAATGAACCCTCCAGGGACACCAGACTCCTACAACAAGAGAGAAAATTAATGCAAGTGTACTAGCTGGTTGACATCTTAACTAAATGGTGAAGTTCTTATTTCAACCTCCTGTTTCAATGCAAAAATAGAGACACTTCAATGAGCTTCCTCTCAGAATTACTGAAGTCACAGCAGAAGTGACAGCAGCATGTTTTGATACATCTAAACCCCAATATCCTTTCCCACAGAATAATGAGAAGGAGAAAATACTTCAGGTATTTTCACCACCAGATATCCATACTGGGAGGCAAATTCTGAGCACCTGGTGAAAAGAAACATGTGCCTAAATGTGAAAGAGGGGCATCTACAATTCTGCCCCAATTCCTGACTCAACAAGCAACATCCCTGTCAATCGGTACTATTGAGTAAAATAGGAGAAACTTTCTCCTTAGGGGAAGACTACATTGGTTTGACTGCAGATGTTTGAAGTTGGACTCTCTGAGAAGTCACATATTTTGAGAAAAAAAATAGCAGAAGTCTCTGGTTCATCCTCAATGTCTCCCTCTAAGTCATTAATTAAAGCACAGAGGAATGGCCAGACATCATTAAAAACAGTCATGCCACTTCACGGATTATAAAGCTCTAGCTATGAAGAAATAAGGTATAAATACAAGTAGCATGCATCTGAGAAATCATATATTCAATACAGTCTTCCACTTCTGTCTTTTAAATTGTGCAATTGATTCAAAGAATGAGTCTGACATTTGTCTTACCCTCTCAGCGTTGCACACAGAAGAATGAGTAAGGAGAATCAGATAAGCAGAGCAGAGAAAGACGGATCTGGATATGAATGTGGTCTATGCATCAGGTGGGATGCACTGTACACTATTCTTGCAAAATACAGAATAGACAGAAGTCAGCAAGAGTGCACTAAAGGTGTTCTAAGAATCCACTCCAGTACATCGTTCACCACATTAGTTTCATTAGTAAAATGTTAAGAAACTTGGAATTTGCAATTTTGCTAAATAAGACATTTCAATAAATAGTAGAAACAGTGCAGTGTCAATATTATTTGAATACTTATTGTTATCGAATATGAAAAGATGGAATAATGAAGGGGGTTTAAAAGGCTAAAATGCTTAAAAATTCAAAAAATTGTAAAATATTCTTGCTAGCCTTTTTTTTCAATGAAAATTAAATACTGTCATCTTCTCCAGCACCATTTCAGCTTAGAATTGAACATTTCACTTCATTTTGTTGAGGGGGAGGGGGGGATGTAAATTTTTACATCAACATTTAATGTCCTTTCCAAACACTTCATGTTGGGTCTTCCCTTCATTCGGGGAGGGGGAGGGAGGGGGAGGGAG
>WBMV01002078.1:257959-287803 GCA_013396655.1 Campylorhamphus procurvoides
AGGGGGGACACTTCACTGTACGTCAAGTTTTACAGTCTAGTTAATACATCCAACCTACTGACAGACGAAAGCAGTGAGATCCTAACCATAGATTTTGTGATACTTCATACCAAAAACGCACAAAACTTTTACTTGAGTCTAACCCCCTTCATCAAAATTTTGTTTTCTAAATAAAGGAAGAAAAGGGTCAAGAAAAATGTTAGATTTTTTCCAAACAATGTTTTCATTCTACAAAAGCTGCTTTTTTTTATTATAAAGCATTCCTGCTGCAACTGTTTTATTCCATTTCCTAGAGAGCAAAGGTGCACTTAATCTCTACTGAGTGTATTGTAATGCCTCCTTATGACTTTTTTTTTCTCTTTTACATCTGACATATTTTTCCTTATTGCCAACACTGAAATAAACATGACTAAACACAGTTTTCCTGTGAGCTCACATGCCCAAGTAGCTTCGGCAATGCATTCATTTTGCTGTTTATATTACCCTGTCAAAACCAAGGAGAACTTGGCAGTTTCTCAAGCCCCAAAGAACAAAGTCAGAATGAAACCAAGCTATCACTAGGCAGTGTCTCTGAGCAGACTAGCGGAGAGCTACAGAACTTGTCTCAGAGTTCAAGATCAGATCTCCCTCTAAAATCCCTGGAAAAAGGTCATATTATGTGATATATGCTGGTTTTAGGCTTCCACTTTCTCACTCAAGGACAACTTTCATGTCCCTCATCTTTGTAATGAGGCAGAGAGTCTGCAACCTCCTCTGCTTCACATTCCCACAGGTCTCCAAGGGGGAATACGTGCTACAGAGACATATTACTTCTAACTACCTCAGAAAGTCAGACAGTAAAAACCTCAAGACAGATTTAATTCCAGAAAACACTCTTGGAACAGATATTTATGGATGCACACCAGGGCATTAACCTGTACCATTGTTGAGCTCATTCTCCTCTCTGTTAAACTTGGTGTTTGTTTTTTGCAGCAACCGGAATTCTGCTTCGTGCTGTAGAGAAGCACTCTTCAAAAGGGAAAAGCACTGCATCAAAGTAAGATTTCTGTCTTGGACCACAACAAATTGCGTGGCAGTCCTTTTATTATATTTGAGGCATTCGCAGGCAGCTGGGCCTCATTACAGGCAATGGAGCTTCAGCCATTAACTTCAGAGAGATCAGGAAAAAGCACTAAATGCAAAGAAGATAATTTAAAGTGTGTTAAGCAAGAAAATGAAATAGTATAGAGCACTGCTAATGCTGTATGCTAAGTGTGCTTCCTGGTGAGTGCTGGAACCATACATGATTTGGGACAGATGCTCCTACAGAGTTTTTTGTTTTCCTTCCAGCCTGGTGGGGCACTGCCCTGGTGGGGGCCTCGCCATGCCACAGCAGAATGAACAGCTAAAAGATAAGGTCCATCCCTCCTGCTTCACTGTCCCAGTCCCAGCAGAGGAAATACTCCCAGCCAGACCACTGTTACAGAAAATAGCTTTTGGGGAAATAAAACATGGTTAAGAATTTGCCTCTTAGGGTTTTCTGATTTGTCTGTTGTTTTAACAGCATTGATTTTGTAAATTGGAAGACAAATGATACTGGCATTTGGGGGTAAGACTAAACTTAGCTCTAAGTCTCAAACAGATCTATAGTCTTCCACATGGATCTTTATGTTTCATATACTGCCACTAAACACATGAGGTTGGCTGACCTGTTGTGCTACAGAAGAGAGGTCTCAGGAGAGGCACGTGTAGTGGACAACACAGAGTACAGATGGACAACAGAGTGCTGCCAACAGGGCACAAAGCACTCAGAAGTAATCTGCAAATTCCCTTGCATGCCAGGAAAGACAAGAACCCCCAAACCCAGGATCAGTGAGGGGGGGCGACTTCTCCAGCTGCCCCTGCTGACACCTGCTGTGGTTTGTCCTGCCAAAGAATGAACCAGCAAGGTGGACACTTCAGTGTAAGCTTTAACATTAAACAATTCACTGCTTTATAAAGTTAAACACAACCTCACTCATGACACTTGCAGCCCCACCAGCTGGCAGTGTTGAACTTAGGGTGCAGTTCCCAAGTCTCTGAATGCAGTAGAGATGGTTTTTTTGGGGTCTCGTGAATTTTGTGGAACACAGGAGGGGAAATGTTCTAATCTATCAAAACACATAGACTTGATGAAGACCGTATTTATAGAAAGCTTTGATTTCTTTTTTTTTTTAAGTCTTGGAAAAGAAACTCTTCATCATCATTCATTTGGCTTGCTCACCACTACAGTGGAGCTTTTCGACCCATCTGTGGTTCAGCAGTCACGTGCCAACATACCTGTCAGATCTATCCCATCTCCCCCAGAGATACCATACTCATTCTTCACCTTTTTAGTGTTCATTGTGAAATAACACAACTCTAACCTAATCCAAGAACTGACCTCAACCTAACTCCAGGACTTGCTTAGTCCAATTCCCCTCTCAAATATTTCTGCATTTCTAAGGAAATGCCTAAGTATTGCAAAGACAAAATTTCAGCTGTCATCCTACTAAGGCTGTGCAAATTTTAACTGAACCATATTTTTGTGAAAGGTATACTTAAAAAGAACTTCAACAGCTGCTCTCAGTTAAACTTGAGGTGATTAATTTTGAAGTAGGTTCTATGAAAGAATGAACAATAACAGCAGAAGGTCGAGGTATTAATATTAACCTGTAATAAAAAGAATGATGTTTAAACCATTCCTAGAAATAAAAGATGAGTACCTGGTCCTAGAGTGCTGGAAGAAGCACATAGCTTAAATTATATCCAATCAGGCAAAATACAGATGTTAAACATTTATGAGCAGCTCTGATATAGTCTGAATTAATCAGTTCTACACATTTAAATGTTTTAATATTTAATGCTGCTACCTCAACAGTCCTGAGGAAATATTAAACTTTTGTATAGGCCTTTAAGTGGAATAGCAAGAGAGTTTACTACACATAACATCTGAATTATTGTGGCTGTAGCTTTTGTGCTGCGTTGTGTTTTGTGGAGAACAAAACTGAAATTCTCAACATTTTCACCACAGATGAAACAGAAATAAGGACAGCAATAATGAAAGTAACAATTATTAAGCCAGGAGTAAGTACATGTCCAATCTGATTATGTCTTCTGGGCATGATGGATTACTCATGAAGGCTTACTAATATCATACTTTCGTGAAATCTCTCAGATGAGTGTAAATGGCATGCTAAAGGCATTTTAGACAATGCAGCATATTAATGTTAGTGTGTTAGTATAGTAAATCCTCTCCAAAACACCAGCTGTGGTAAGCAAAATGTATATAGAAATACTTAGCTGTCCACAAATTCCCTCACTGTAAAAAGCAAACACTCTGAAATTTTTCTTTACTGCTGCCAATAATGGTAATTTTAAATAAAAGAACTATATAGTAATTTATGAGTAGTTTTAAAATATGGTATTTAAAAGCATATTAAAGTTGAAAATTATGACGTGAAGACCTTTTATAGAAGAGTGAGCCATATATGATGTTGATTCCATTATTAAAATGCTTGCTTTGGTTGTAAACAGATTTCTGAGATTCTCTGCTTTATTACTTCTGAATAAAGTAAATATTACCTAGAAAATTTCTAGATAAAACATTTCAACACCACAAAACTACAAATCACTCAGACTGCAGTTTGGAGTTGAGATTCTGCAACCCCTGAACTCCTGCCCCTCTCTTTGCTCCTTGTCACTCAGTGTAAATTCAATATATAGCTCTCATTCTACATGATTTTGCCTGCATTTTCATTGATGACCACAAAACTGAAATTACCATACTATAAACTTAATACTGCTGATAAATTCAAAGAGATCCAGAGTGATCAGGAATACCCTACAACTGAAGATATAGCAGATAAAAATCAGTATATGTAGGTCATTAGCCAAGCCACAGCCTGCCTCCCATATGAGCTATTCTTAAAAACAGAAAATTCAAAAAACCCTCCCCCAAAAACAATGAAAAAGAGCAAAATCAGGGGAAGGTCTCACATCTTCATTTCCCATTTATTTTTGAGGAAAAATAAGAATCATCCTTTAACATCATGTTTATTTTAGTAACCAAATCTGCCACAAATGCTCACACTTAGCAAATGAAACATAGAAGCTCCACTTCTTTGCACCGTTCTGTGCTCCTGCTAACCCACACTCACACCTAGAGACCTCAAAGGACCAAAGCTTTCACGCATAAGAACCCCTGCTCCAGCAATTACTCTTTGCTGATTTCACAGTATTGCTGGGAAGTGAACTACAAAAGTGGCAATAATTCTGTCCTCTAGTGAGGTGCTTGTAAGCAGCAGCCAGGGTCCTTTACAGACCCAGTTAAACCAAAAGCGGGTCCTGCATTCCCAATGCTGAACATCATTGTCCAAGAGCAAACAAACACACATGAAACTATTGCAGGCAGTTGCTTTGTCAAGGGTCGTGTTTCTATTAAAAACAAAGAAAAGTATGGGGAAGTTAAGAGAAAAGGCAGGAAAGAAACTGCAAGGACACAATCTGAGAACTGCCACGAGACCAGAACACTGAGCTCATGGAAAGGTCCTGCAATGGTCAAAGAGACTCTCTTGTGCTGCTCAAGGAAATCATTCAGAGAAGTCTCCATATATCCAAGGAAACGACTTCATCAGAAAAAGGAGGAGATTATCAGAGAAAAAATGGGACTTACCAATTTATTTTCTTCCCCTACAAGTGACTCATATGGTCCTGAAGAGAGCTAACTCAGTGGGATCTGAAATCAATGGACAGGCATTACAGCCATTGCATCAAAAAGGTGCATGTAACAGACAAGTTACAACTCTCACAGAGGGATATATGTCACCAAAGTGACCCTCAACCAAGACTTCAGAGTTTAAAACCAAACCAAATTGATGAACCAAAGCTGGCATAAAATAATTTCTAGAAATTTTTGAGGTTTTTGCCAGAAAAGTCAGGGAGTGCCTTGCAGATAGATGAGTTTCTTATTGAGACAGGCATGGCAGACAGGGAATTTTCAGGTTAGAATGGTGAATTAATTAACCAAATAGCAGCCTGACTGCACAGTCTAAGTTTTTCCCAAAAACAGGAGTGGGAGAATTTGTACTAACTTGAAACATGTTAGGAAAGAGAAACTCTAACAATAAACCTGAACAGCTGAGCAATCACATTGAGAAAGAGAATAAAAAATTACCAAAAATCTCCCAAATTACTACTGAACACAGGTATCTACACAGGTGAACTTGGCTTGCAGAACAGTATCAGAGAAAGGAAGTTTCCCAGTATGCAATATGGACTACATATGAAAGGACTGTGGATACTGCCTTGGATATCACTATTTTTTCAACAGACATAGAAAAAAAGCTGAGAGGTAAACCCCTAATTGGCAGTGTATGTTGCTGACAAGGCTGGGGAGATAGCTTGTCCCCTTGAAATGTTGGAAAACAGGATTTGTTTGGGTGATGGAAATTTGAGAAAGAGATTTAGACAATTAAGAAAGCACACAATCTAATATCCTCTTCAGATTTAAGAATGGTAAAACAAACAAACAACAAAACGAAACCAACCAAAGAAAGAAAACCAAACCACCAAACCCTTATAAGACAATAACTGTAAAATTGTACAAAATTGTAAAATAATAAAATTGTAATATATTAAAAATGAAGGGCATTGAGATGTAGCTCCTCAAGGTCCCTGACCACTGGCCTTTGTGAGTGGTGGTCTTGTGCCTCCTGGGGCAGAAACACAAAGACAGCAAGAAAAGACAGAGTCACTAAAGCCTCTCCAGAGGCCCAGGATGTCGGGGGAATCATGGCTGCTAAAATTTTAGTGCATTTGAGACAGCAGTCCATCCATGTGCAAATTTTTACCAAAAAAGCTGGGGATAATATACATAATAATTATAATAAAGATGGGAACTGTGGTTGTAAAGGTCAAACAGGAGATGTAGGCAATGCTAGCATGGAAAAGCTGGAAGGACAAAAGAGTGTCTCTGCCCAGTGTCTTTGCATTTAAGCAAGTAACAGCAAACAGTTCTCTATAAGCAACAGGATTCACTCTCCAAACCAATAATCATAAATAAGATATTATATTGCAATGGATCACACCACACTAATAAGCTGCAGAGAAGGAGAAATATGGGGAATGTGCTTTCTGTGAAGCACAGAGAGCTAAATGAAGACATTTTAAAGACTTACTACCTTCTATCACGGATAAGCACCCCAGATGTTACAGCAGGTTCACCATGCTTTTCCCAGATTGACCTGAAGCAGCCACTGGAAATAGATCCAAATGGCAAGGAAAGCACAGGTTTTACAAATACACTAATTCTCACCAATTTACACTGATGGGTGTTGCTTTATGTGTGAGGGCTGAAAGAAGCAGCCTATCTTGGCCAGATTGCTGTATCTAGGGCATATTTTAAGGCAGGGATTGGCAGACATTAAATTAAAGGAGAATGAGAAGTGACTGATATGCATATACATATATAAGACAAATATATGGAAATAAATACCACATACATAGACAGCAAAGGCATACCTATGCCATTCCAGTGATTTATGCATAACTAAGGCTCTTGCTTGCAAAACAAATTCCTTCAAACTTGTCACAGATCTAATCATAAAGGGGAGGAAACCTGCAGGTCCCAACAGGCAATGTCTGAGTTACCTACATGCAAAACTGCACAAGTTTAAAATACTGATTTGAAACCTGACTTTCTTTCCGCAAGTGAAAATCTTTTCCAAATTGGACAGTAATTATAAAATAGCAATAAATAATTCTGCAAAACATCTCTGCACCATTTTAATGAATACATACCTTTAACAAACATTGATCTAAAAGGTAAGATTGTTGGAAAGTTATAAATAAACTCAGTGAGGCATTTGAAATGAAAACGTCTTCAAGTTCCAGCTAGAGCACCATGTAGATCTGTGCATTCTGCGCTGAGGGGGTCAAGGAAACAATACCAGCAGCAGAATTGTAAAGCATATTAGGAAGGCAGGTGCTGCAGTTCATTGCTATGCTAAAAAACTCCTACCAATCTTCTATAGTAATTGCAGCTGTCTTTCTTTTACCAGTGTATAATAATTATCCATCTGATTAGCAAATATAACCACCTGCAGTTAACTAGTTTACCAGCCTAACTACTTGCAAGAATGAAATACCTTTTAAAACCAGGCAACTTAATGCTAAAACTAAAGTGCACTTGCAAAGTTTCATACTAAAAAAAGTATTTCAAATGGCTGTGGAATTATCTGCACTTTGGTACAAGTGCTTAGAAAATGGTTTTTCTAAAAGGTGAAAAAGTGTCCTAAAAACAATCTCAATAGATTTTAAAATAGAGGTAGCTCAGACAGCATTCCATGAAGGAAAACTATTACAGCCACTTTTTTATTACTAGATATATCCACCCTACTAGAGGCATCCAGGACCCTCAGAGAACACAATTAAATATATACAGCCATTACTTGTGGTCAAATTATCAGCCTCTCTCTCCTCTTGCCTCAATGATTGTAATCTTGCTTCTTGTATGAAATAGCTGTTCTTCTTCAGCTGGGCCTGTAAAACTCTACTTAGCCATTTTCCCAGGGCCGTTTTACAGCTGAGTAAAATATTTTTTGTCATTAACATAAGTCATCATGGTAAAGGATGAGGAGGGTAGATTTTTGATTTGAGCTCTCAAAATTTCATGGCGATATTGATTGGGGTGATCTTGCTTTTCCACTTAATCTTACCAGACAACAAAATATTTAGCAATATAGGGAAATTATGTCAGTGTTCTCCTACGAGATACACAAGTAAAACTGTTACACTTTTGGGCACAAATGTTCATTGAGTCCTTTAATATCTCTTTTTATGTATTGGCTTCAAGGTAATTTGTAGATCACAAAAATCTTACTCTTTCCTTGTCCTACCTTAGTTTTCTGTGTGTCCCATCAGAAGAGACTCACATTTGAAATTTGCTACTGTATTTACCTACCCCTGTAGCTTCCTTTGAAATCTGAACATGAGTTTTTCCACTCCTTTCCTGCTTCTTCTTATCTAAAAATCTAAAACCTGAATGTTGCAAAGATTTTGAGCGCCAGGGTTCCCACTGAGTTCACCTGCACTTATGTGTGCTGGAAACCTTTGAACATGTCATCAGCACATGCAGTAGATATTTAAAACCCAAGGCAGGGCACATCGCTGTGCACATCAAGACTGACATCTTGGAAACTGAGAGCAGTCCCTGCAGGAACAGAGAAGGAAGCTGAACCACGGCTTTAATCAAGGCTAAAGCAGAAATGGGTAACTACAAACACAAGTGCTCAGCACTATGCAAGTGCTAAGCAAAGGAGCTTTCTGCCTCCAACCCAACCACCTTCATGGCTGGGATGAGTGCAGGACTGGTCTCTTTGTCAACTTTGACACTTCATATGCTTTCTATAACCCATTTCTTTTTAACAATTGAAAAATGCTTCTGAAGTTTCATGTGCAATAAATATAACAACATGTATATTGATTTCAACAATCGCAGATACATTTAAAGCTAGACTTTACTAATGCAAATTTGTCATTCAGAATGTCATTATAAAAGTAAGGAGATCTACATTTATGCCTTAAACATTAAGGTGCCCATGTCCCATGGATAAATATATGTAATAATCCAATAAAGATTCATAGCAAAGTATTATTTTAAAAAAAAATCTGCAATGTTTATGGTTTGGCTTCTGGGGATTTATATTCACATGTAAACCTTTCTGACTCAACTTGCTCCAGTCAAATCTGCAAACTTACACTGTAACAAAGTCAGGCTGGAAGTCTGCTAAGAAACTGAAATTTTGCAAAGAACTAAACTTTGAAGAAGGAATTAGAGAATTTTTTACTTATGAATTTTGGGTGTTTCTTTAACGGAAAGCAAGTAGAGAAGTATCACATAATCACAGAATCTGCCAAGTAAGAAGGGACCCACAAGGATCACTGAGTCCAAACCCTGGCCCTGCACAGGACCATCCCCAAGGGTCACACCATGTGCGTGAGAGCACTGTCCAAACACTTCTTGAACTCTGTCAGGCTTGGTGCTGTGACCACTGCCCTGGGGAGCCTGTTCAGTGCCCAACCACCATCTGGGTGAAGAACCTTTTCCTAATACCCAACCTAAACCTCCCCTGACACAATTTCAGGCCATTCCCTGGAGTTCTGTCACTGGTCACCACAGACCAGAGATCAGCACCTGCCCCTCCTCTTCCCCTCATGATGAAATTGTACCTGCAATGAGATTTCCTCTCAGTCTCCTCCAGTCTAAACACACCAAGTGCCCTCAGCCCCTCTTCATACGGCTTCCCCTCAGGGCCCTTCAGCATCCTTGTTGCCCTCCTTTGGACACTCTCTAACAGCTTAATGTCTTTCTTATACTGTGGTGCCCCAGACTACCCACAATATTCCAAATGAGGCTGTCCCAGTGCAGAGCAGAGCGGGACAATCCCTTCCCTTGCCCAGCTGGCGATGCTGTGTCTGATGCCCCCCCAGGACAGGGTTGTCCCTCCTGGCTGCCAGGGCACTGCTGACTCATGTTCAACTTGCCATCGACCAGGACCTCCAGGTCCCTTTCTGTGGCACTGCTTTCCAGCATCTCATTCCCCAGTATGAACAGATACCTGAGGTTGCCCCATCCCAGGTGCAGTAGATATTCTGAGTGTCCAACCTTCTTGGCACCTTTTCCAACTTGCACTCTCATTAAACCAATTCTCTTTTCCTACTTTGTCCTCCTGAGCAAACACTTTCCTTGCTTTCCAAGAAGAGGCAGCCTGGGGGAGCCCTGTGCCACTCGAGCCCAGCTGCACAAGATGGCACGAGAAGGCAAAGCACACAAGCATCACTTGGCCCCACACGAACCTCCAGCATCAACTAGAGCAAACACAAAGGTCTGTTAAAGAGACATTTCCTGACTGCTCACCCTGCTCACTACAACACATCTCCTAAAAGTGTTTCTTTAAACATTTCTACAAAATCGTAATTTGAAATGTATCTTGTCTTTGCCCTCACTGAGAATAAGTTGATGTGTCAGTTGGAGGCTGGCATCAACCATTTTTGGATGATTGGTTTCAAATCCTCTAATCAGCTTACCGTCCAAATAATTGAGCTGTGTGTTGGGGAAGACCCTTTGAGGCATGAGTGAAGACATTCTCCTCCAGCCCCAGAGCAAAATTAGAGCTGTCATTTCCAGCCCCCCACGTTGCTTGCACCTTCCTGTGAGAGCCAGCCAGAAGCTGCTTCATTTGCCCAAGACTATCCTGACTCCCAGCTCTCTACTTACGTGTAGCTAATAGAATTGCAGGGAAGCACCTCTATTTTTCTGAGAAATATTGTTTTACTATACATGAAAATTTAAGGCTAGCATTTAGAGACATATTTTTCTTCTATTGTATCGAAAATTATAATCCTCACTAAACTAGTTTTAGCACCACTCTATGAAACAATAGGAGACACATGTGACCCTCAGAGAGGAAGCCTAACTCAAAAGTGATATAAATAGGAAGGAAAATATATACATTAGCATGGGACAGAGTAATGGATGCAAAGTAAGATTTTCTAGTTGTACAGGCAGCCCATAATGGGCTTTGAAACAAGGGCAGGATTCTGTGGGATGATCTCATCCCATGCTGTCCTTCCTTAAAGGGAACAAATTACTGCTTGCCAGTAGGGATGATACATCTGCCAGCTCCAGCCCACCCTTTCTGGCCATCCCACCTGGTGCGAAGCCCACTCAGGAGGGTAAAACATCATTTTTCACTGTAAAACAGGCACTGACAAAGTTTGCCCATTCCACCTGAGCTCACACCTCCCCTGTCTATACCATCCAGAACACCTGCCCCCTCCATCCCCCTTTCACAGCCCTCCCTTGTTTCCAACAGCTAAAGAAGAAATGGGTTGGGAGCTCTGTTTTCCTCTTTTCTCACAAACTAGCATGCCCTGATTTTTATATCTTCTCTTTATTATCTTCCTTTTATTATCTTCCCTTATTTCCTAGTTCCCTGTAATTACATATTGGGACATCAAACAAGGAAGCAGGGACTGCTTTTGAAGGCTTTTATAATTAGCTTTTTATTGTGTCCTCTAATACCTCCTCTGGCTTTAGACTTACTTTTTTTCTGTTCACAACCTCCTGAACATATGGTGGTAAATATGCAGCATGCTGTGAGCTTCACCTGGAGTCTACTTACAATATATCTGCAATGTAAATAACAGACTTCGTGTCAGTCAATTAATCACACACCAGTGCTTGGCAGAGGGCAGGCAGATTGCAGGAAGAGAAACTGGAAAGTGGTGTCTTGATCAGTGTTGGACTTCAAGAATATTACCTACATGGTATGTTTCTGTAGTATAAATGCTTTTGCCTAAAAATATTCTATTACAATTGCATTAGATTCAATTCAAGGCCAAATTCTCCATTCATTGGGACCACATTGGTAAGATTTGACCCATTGGAGTAATTATTTCATTTTCACACAATATGACCCAAATGCAAATTTCATGCAGAAATTAAATCAAATCAAATCGAATTAAATTAAATTTAAAGTGATCCTAGGATGATGCACAACATTTAAATAATGTCATTCCAGTAAAAGTGGAGGGGTTTTTGTAAAACAAATTCAAATTAATTATATTACAGATGTCTTTTATTCTTGTTTTTGCAACAACCCATATGAGCAAGACAAAGTACTTTGTTTACCTGATTCATTTTATTTAACTCAAGGGATTCATAAAGATATCAATTATAGTCACAAACACATCATTTTATGCTTAAGGAAAAAAGGAGTCTACTTCAATAGAGCTCTCCTAATTTGAAGATCTCAAAGGATTTTCTGTACTACATTAAAATCCCTGCCATTCCCATGAGGGCAAATGAAAATATAGAAATAAATCACCTAATATTTAAACACACTTGGGTGGAGCACAGCAAAAAAGTTAAGATACAATGGAAAGAATTTTCCTAATGACAATAAAAATCCCACTGAAGGTAAAGAAAAAGTCTGGTTTTGACTGAGATTCTCCTGCATCCCATTGTACCTGGACCCAAAGTCATCTCTGCTAGGGCTGGTGCCTGAGAAAGGCTTTTTCCAAAGGACGGTTTCAGGCAAGGAAACAAACAAGTGCCTTCAGCCACCTTCCAACCATCTCACACTCCTGCAGTTCAGCCCTACATGTCTTTCAAGGGTTTGTTATTGCCCTCATCCTGTTTCTTCTGAGAATTTAACCCCACAGGGATCACTACACTCTTTCTTTTCAGTCGCCCTTTACAGAAAGTTCCTTTTTAATCAGGAGATGAAGAAAAAATACAGGGACTACATCAATCTTTGGCTTAAAAGCCACAGACTTCTGATGGCCACCAGAACTGGTTATATGTCCAGGACAACAAATTATCTCCTAGATATGACTAGAAACCTAAACCCCCACTGCTGCTCCTCAGGGCTTTGGTGCAAGGGTGGGAGCAGGGGCAGCCTGGTGCCCTGGGGGCCGCCACTGTCCCTCATCGTGCACACCCCAGTGAAGAGGGGGCCTCTCTCCCCATCACTGCCAACGTCTTCTCACCTGGGACAGGGCCACACATCCCCCAGGCCATCCTGACCATGGACAGTCAGTCCCTGGTGCCTGGGATCCACAGGAGACATTGCAGTAGTGTGTTTTTGATTTTCAGTGGGGAAATAAAAACTCTTCTCAGGGGGATCATTGCTCTATCCCCCAGTGTCTGCAGGGTATAGCAGAGTCCTACCAAGGTGTTTCTGTGCCTGAGGCAATTGCAGGGCTCCTCTCTCCATGAGTTGTCCTAGGGCTAAAAAATAACTGAGCTCACTTGACTGTCTTCACTTTCAGCGATGGCATGACCCTCAGCCTTTTCACTCTGCTGGCTACCAATTTCTGAGAAGCTTTCAGCTCTCTGGCATCTTTGAAACCTGAATCCTTCTGTTACAGCTGATGGAAGTTAACCAACACATTCCAAACGGAGGACAGCATGCTGACAGTGCCCTAGGAAGGAGCCTGTTCACATACATTTTCTTCAGGGACAAATATATTTATTTGCAAGCAGAAAAGACAACCACACCCCAGCAATGTGAAGAACATTTATTTAGCATATTAGTCTATGTCTTGTTATGTCAATAGAAACAGCACCAAAGCAGCTAAAGTAAAGAATACATACAGTGACATTTTAATATTTGGGGAATTACTATGCAGTGATCCTAATAACGTGAGTAAAGGGAAGTCTGGGTGTCTAAAGGATGTCTTGTAGATTTGTAAAAGCTAGCAAAATTTGGGGAGGGTTAATATTTTAAAGAATATGGGTTTGAAGAGTTCCAGTGGGCAGCATAAAAAGCATACACAGTCCCATGAGGAGCCAGGTTGTATATTCAGCTTCCAGCTCCAAAAAGAGGGACAGGCAAGGTTGTGTCCCCAGCCTGTCCCCAGGAGCAGGAGGGGGCCAGGCAGCCCTTCCCCTTGGCACTGTCCAGCTCGTTGGGAAGTAGGGCAGAAAATTCAGAGCATCTCAGTCCAGGCCAGACCTGACATCCCCTTCCAAAGCAAGCACTGCCAGGGCCAGGCAGGCAGGCATGATGCCGGCAGCCAGAGGGGCTCAGGGGGGCTGGCATCACTCCACGTGGTGCCCTGAGAAACCAGGGGGTAGAAAAGCCAGCAGCCAACACACCTAGCTGTCTGTAACTCCGTGGTTTGCCCTCCAAAGCAGGAGCATTTAATTTTGACCCACACAGCACTGCCGGTGCCTGCGTGGTACCTCCCATCACTGGCACAGCCACAGGCTCCCACCGAGCCAGCCCACGGCCAGCCCCCAGGGAAACAGGGCTATGGGTACCATCAGCTCCAGCCCTGCCTCCAGACAGAGCAGCCCATTCAAACTGCAGCCTCCACTGCATTCAACTAAGTGGCTTTTTTGTCTGGACAGGACTTGACCATGGGACAATGCTTCAGTTGGAAACAACGACGAGCCGCGAGGCAGAAGATCTTACAATATTTCTACGTTAATTTATAATCTCAATGCTTTTACTCTTAAAGTAAGTAAGAAGATGTTGTGATTAAGGTGCAGAATACCTAATTTGAGACACGCATAAAAGGAAATCAAGGAGTGCTATCTATCAGGAAGATAACTATAAAAGGAGCTATTCTTCCCCCATCCTCACTATAAATCTTTCACTGAGAAAACTACTAAGTTATAAAGAACAAGAATTTAAAAAAAAAAAAAAAGGAAAAGGAGACATTTTAAACACTACCTAACAAGCTTCATGACATGAGCACAAAAGTCTTAAATTCAATGTCATAAATTCAAAACCATCAAAAGATTCAGCTACTATCTCCTTAGAGAAGGTGCTGTGTAAGTCAAGCACAATATTAAAAGACACTGAAATCTTTAATATGTGTTAAATATTTTAAATTCACAAATGTGATTCACAGAAGCATCATCAATCCTTCTTCCCATTCTGACACATTTTTTTAATAGATGTGCCACAGTTACTGCAATTAAAAGATATCCCAAACATTTACAGAAAACAGATGAGTCAAAAAACTGTCCTTGTGGACACAATCACAAGCAATCATTACGCTTACTCCAACAAACACCCCCAAATATGCCGGGATTAATACCTGCATATATTTAAATAACCACTTTGAAAGAGATTAGACTTAAGGCATACCACCTATTCCCAGAGGCAACAAGCAGTGATTATTCCTTAGAGGTATTTTCATGGGGAAAATACTTTGTTCAAAAATACTGAATGTTGTGATACTGCCATATATAAACCCCTCTTCTTTTAGTTTCACATTTAGGGCACATAAGCTTTTATTTTCTGTTTAAATGTACTAATCTTCTTAACGGTATAATCAAGCCTTTAATATATAATACTATCAGTTTATATTTAGAAGGAATAACCATCATGTTAGTGGTGATGGACATATCTCTCCATTCATCTGACTAAAATACCCTAGATAAATCCCTTTCCCCAATTCATTTCTGCAGAGACAGCAAGCAGCTTTACTTTATTTAAAAGCAAATCATTCACTTGCAAAATATTTATAGTTAATATGTAAAAATCCTGCTTTAAGTTTGAGAAAGGTTTCTTTCTTCTTCCATTTCTCACAGGGAAATGTTCCAATTTGTAGCTTTTTAAATAACACAGGATTTTGCAGACTACAAATTCAACAAAAGACATCCCTACAGTGAACAAATCTTGAAAACTTAAATTATATTTGCATCCTTCCAGAGTTGTGTGTTCCTGGAAAGTAAAAACGGGCCTGAGCCCTTAGGTACCTTTAAGTAAGTTTATATTTAAGCATATCCCAGGACTCTGTTTTTTTTGTTAAGAAGAACTGGGGCATCTAACAATTCCTAATTCCTGCCCAATATACTATGAGCTTTGTACAACATAAGAAGTGCCCCCACCAATGCAAAACCTGAGCCAGATCTAAGCCACAGAAATGTGGTCTTCCTGGAAGATATTAAATGGGGATTTCCAAGACACCAGACAGTAGAGCTACCTTTTGGCATATGATAGGCCCTGCATTAGGCCTCCCATGGCATACACAGTAAACATAATAGTTGCTATACACCCAGAACCCTGAAATACATATTAAGATTTCTGCCACCTCGCTCACATATGATTCTGAAGAGCACGTTAAATGTTTAGCCACCCAAGGTGTAACTATTCATCTTAGCAGCAGTCTGATTGCCGGCAACAGAAGAGCTCAAGAAACAACAAAACAGCCAAGTATGTAACAAGGGATGTCATGGAACCTGCTCTTAAGTGTGAGCTAAAGTGATAGCTAAAAGAAATTTATTATTATACTTTAATTATACCTTAACGTTTCCAAATTGCTCAAAAACAATACAGGAAATGTGTTGTGTTATTATCATTTATTCCTGATTTGCCTCATTGGTAAATACCTATATAAGGCACTCACAAGCAAAACCCAACATTAAAAAGGCCATCAAATTCTGGCCTAGCTAATTGCAAAGGCATCAATCTCTTTTTATACCAGAGCACAGTGTTCTTGATGTCAAAAAGCACAAAGAAGATGATTCCCCTCTAATTCAAACACATTACAACCACTCTGTATGCTAACATGCTAAACATGTTAAACATGCTAAATTTAGCAGAAGAGATGAGAAGTGAACTGGCACACAGCTGGAACATCATCTAGGTCGTTTGACCAGGGCATGGTTTTCCTACTGACACATCTGTCCAGTGGTTTGGGGGAGAGGTCACTAGATGGAAACTGTCAATGCAGCTGCATTGTCTGAGCAATGAGCCCAGCATCTTGAAAAAGGAGAGAAGAGGGGAAAAAATCTAGTAAGCTGAAAATCTGACTCTTCCCTCACACGTGGTCATCTCTTCTGCTTCACCTTTCTGCACCTGGACACCACGGTCAGCCTTGTTCTGATGCAGTGCTGCCCCAAGAGGGATGGAAACTGCCATCCAGATGTTCTGCTCAAGAAGTAAATCAGGCAAAAGTTCAAGAAGAGGGTAGGGTTAAAACTTGTCATGATGCCCAAAGCTCTTGTCTCATCACTGGTATTAAAAGACGCATCAGGGAGCTGTGGGCTTTACTGGCACTGATCCTCTTTCATGGTGATAACAGTTCTCCTCCTCCTTCCTGGAGCAGTAAAAGCTGGAACACTTCAAGGTGTCAGACCGAACATGCAGAGGTTTTTTGTCAACAGTTTGACCATTCTGAATATTTGAAGTACTATGCTTACTAGCACCTGTATGAGTTCTGCACGAAAAATCTTCATGCTCTAGAGAAAATACCCATTAAAACAAAAAGATTCTCTGTTTCTCACTGTTTGCAAGTAGAGAATACTTGGTAGCTGCAACAAGTGCAGGCTTTGTTAATTCTGGAATGAAAGGCTCTCACTAGTCACTCACTTGTGTTTCTGAGCAGTTAGTGATGTGCAATCAGGAGAAATATTGTACTGCAATTAATTTTACAATGTGTTTTTTCAAATGGAAAATGTAGCAAATAGGAGGAGGATTTGCTCTCTACTGCAATCTCACTAATTGGGAAAAAGGCACTTGGAGAGAGCTGGACATTTCGGGCAGCAACCCAAAAGAAGAGTAGTCAGTGTGTAATGCACCACTACCACTGCTCAGAGACAGTTCAGAGTTTATAAAAACGATTTGTAGTAAGAAAACAGCCAGATGCCATTGCATTGGCACTCTGTTGGTGATGAGTGGCATAAAAGCTCCCTAACATCTGCTACCACTTGATGAAACAAAACTTACATCTCTTTGAGTGAAAAGGTCCACAGAGTAATCTGGCTGCCTGAGGCTGGGGCGGGATCAGTGCTGCCTGATCCAGCCAAACTCACACCTTTTCATCTCCACTGGCTGAGGCAAATTCTGCAAACATCACAGCTCTGCTGAAACTCCCTCATGCTCCATAACTGCATTAACTACAGGTTGAAGGAAAAGCAGGGCAATAAAGAACACAGGGATCACTTCCCTGAACAAAATAAATCTGCATCGCTCAAATCCAATTTCTATGTCTGCACTGAGCACTTCATTTCTGTTTGAGATGGACAGCCCTGCAAATATTATTCCATTATAAAAAGAGATAATTTCAGAGACACAAAAAGGACTATTAGTCTAGTTCAATGAATGACAAATCCAGAGATGCACTGCAACAGGTTTTCAAGTTCAGAAACAGAAATATCCTTTAACTGTAACACATTCAGAAGGAGGAAAGTGACAGGTCTCTAAGCCTTTTTTACTGAGCACTGCATTAGGGAAAAGATTTCCACTGGGAAAGAAAACTGAACAATGTAAAGGAAAATGTGGTCAACTTATACATTAGTAGCCACATAGCAACCACAGGTATCATTGTAGAAAACATGAGTTTGTTACCTTGGAAATGCCTGTATGGCTACCAACTGTGCTTTGGTGCCTTAAAGAGCGAATTATTATTCTGTAATTTATTTTGGGAACAAACACGAGGACAGAGGTCTGAATCAGATCTGCTCAGTGGCCGGAAATTAAATGGTCAACTTGTCAGAAGTAGAACTGTTCAATTTTTGGTTCAGTGACCAAAATGAAAAGAGAAAGAAAGAAAAAGAGATCAGCTTGGGTTAACATAAAAAGGAGAAGTACTGAGGGGTCTGGCACAAAAAATAAATTAAAATATCAGTTAGGTCAATATGAAAATCTTCAATGAACCCAAAAAAATTAGATAAAGAATTTTGTTCAAGCAGAAAAGTCTCATTCCATTTTCTGATTATGCAGGTAACTTCTTTTCTTTTTCTTTTTCACAGTCAGTTTCACAATTAAGATGCATTTCCAAAACAAAAATCATGAATATGTTTTGAAAATATCAGTAATACATTTCAAATGCTTCACTTGTCCCCATTTTTCTTTAAAACTTATACTATATTCTACTCAAATAGATTATCAGATTTTGTCCTTCACAAAACCAGATCATAAATGAATTCACTATGAATGGCAATTCTAGGTAAATTAATTCATAGAATCATAGAATAGTTTAGTTTGAAAGGGATCTTATGTATCACCTAATTCCAATGTTTCTGCCATGGACAGGGACACTTCCAACTAGACTAGGTTGCTCAAAGTCCCATCCAACCTGGCTTCGAACACTCCCAGGGATGGGGCATCCACAGCTTCTCTGAGCAACCTGTTCCAGTGCCTCACCACCTTCACAGCAAAGAATTTCTTCCTAATATCTAATTCAAACCTGCCCTACTTCAGTCTAAAGCCATTCCCCCTTGTCCCATCACTACATGCCCTTGTAAAAAGTCCCTCTCCAGCTCTTTTGTTGGCTCCCTTCAGGTACCAGAAAGTTGCTCTGACGTCTTCCCAGAGCCTTCTCTTCTCCAGGCTGAACAATCCCAGTTCTCTCAGCTTCTCTTCATAGGAGAGATGCTCAGACCTCTGATCATCTTCATGGCCCTCGGGACTTGCTCCAACAAGCTGATGTCCTTCTCCTTTTGGGGGCCCCAGAGCTGAACACAGGACTCCAGGTGGGGTCCCACCAGAATGGAGCAGAGGGACAGAACCACCTCTTTTGACCTTCTGGCCACGCTACTTTTGATGCAGCACAGGACATGTTTGGCTTTCTGGGCTGCAAGTGCACATTGCCATGTGCATTGCCAGCCTCTCATCCACCAGCACCACCAAGTCCTTCTCAGGGCTGATCTTGATGTATTCGCCACCCAGCCTGTATTCGTGCTTGGGATTATTCATACAAGAACACTATCAACTTTAAAAACTATTTGACTGGGTATCAGTCATAAGCAGATCAAGTATAATAACTGGAAAGCATAAAAATATTTGTCAGAGTCTTGGATCTTTGTACTAACCAGAATGAGGTTCTGAAGGCTACAGTCACTTTGTGCCAGAGTCAGAAGAATCACTGTACAAAACTGCTGAACACTGGACTTTAGCCAGAGATCCTTTTTTTTCAAACATACATACATACACTTCACAGTATTGATTCTTTGATTTTGATACCTGGCATCCCCTCAAACTGCTGCACTGCAAGGCTGGGCAACACTTTGTTAAACCAGGATCCTTGCTTTGCTTGGTTGTGCTGTTTTGTTTCTCTCTGCAGTTCTTGGTATCAATCATCTTTTCATCCAATTTCCAGATAAATGTGTCTAATTCTGGAAGGAGGGTTGTTTTCTTGTAGCAATGCATTTCCCCTGTGAGATAGGAACACTGAAAGGTTATTGTGGGTTGGAAACCACATCTTGTTTAGCCAGAAAGATAAATATTATCTATATTTCTTGTTTTTTCCTATCTATTGTATTGTCCTGGACAGCAGTGGGAAAAGTGGAAGGCAAATGGCAGAGATCTTGCCAAGCCCCATGACATGATGAATGACTTCTCACATCCAGGACCTGACATGAAGAGAGGCCACAGAGGGTCACGCTGCTGTTTTCAGATGTTAAAAAGGCTGGTCACCTACCAATTGCTTCCATTTCTAACGCAGGAAGAGCTCCCCCATGCAGGACCCACCCAGCTCTTCCATGAAATATTCCTCTGCGAGAGCATAGGCCATCTACCCAGGTAAGCTGATTTTCTGCATCCTTGCTAACTCATTTTTGAATATTCTACCAGACATCTGGAATGCTATGACCACAAAGTACCTCTCAGCCACAAAAAGAAGAATATTTCCAGATTTCTTCAAGTCTTCTGGGCAGCAAATGTTGTGTGCTCTCTCTTTTTCACTTTCCTTCCTTTCTCTCCACTATGATATGCACATGGACAGACAATCAACTTTCACTGTCTCCCCCTACATTCTCGAGGAGCATCCCACACATACTACTTGTGGACAACCAATGTGCAAATCCCTTCAAACCAAGCTGGGGCAAGAACTGCCTGTGGATGTGATGCAGGGGGATGAAGAGCGGAAAACAGCATTTGCTCTTGGATTTTTGCCTGTGCATGAAAGGGATCTTGCTTGATGGATTTCGCTGTACAAACTGAAGGTTTTTTTTTCCTTTGCCAACTTCTGATCATCTAACTGCACTCTTGAAAACTGCACTGAAGAGATGGAATGATGAAAATGGTGAGGTTCCTTATTCTGTGTGCTTTTCACCAGCTGGACAGCTCAGTGTACAGCCACGTTGCAGCCAGGCTCTGGAAGGGGACATGGGGTAGGGTGCCACCCATGGCAGTGAGGAATGATGAAGTGGACAGTCGGAGACACAGACACAGCTGGAGCTGGGGCTGGTAGGCAGACCCTTTTCTCAGATCTGTCAAGTCATATCTGCTTATTTACAAAACTATCCTTCAAGAAGACATGGGGAGGAAAAAATTACTCTGTCTAATGTGAGGCAATCAAAATTTTGCTAACATGGTGCAAGAGGTCTTGGCATTTCATATCAGTCTGGTTTATAACTCAGTTCCCTTAGCCCAATGTGTATGATCCTGTCTCTTGAGGAAAACAGGCAGTCACAAACCTGTGTGAGTAGAAGCCGTTCAGGGAAACAAGCACAGACCTTCAGCCTGACCTCCAATGATTAATCTGCTCACCCTGCTGAAGATCACCAAGGGTACGGCCACTTCCCCCTCTCCTGTATCTTGCAAAACCAAAGAGAGAAACCAGTGACCACCTTGCATGGCTGCATGGCCCAAGGCTTCTGCTTCAGGAGAGACACAGCAATAGTTTTACACATGGCTTCTCAAATATTTCCAATGCCCAGTGAGCCCCTACACCCAGAATCCAGCAAATCTAAACCAAATTTTACTCCAGGCATCTCAGTCAAATACTCCACACTGTCCCTTCAAGCTGCTCCCTCCTCTGAGAAGGCAGAGAGGAAGAGGGGAAGAGGGCATGGGGGTGAAGGCATGTGGGTTCACCATCCACCTGATGTGCTCCCCTGCTGACACCAGCCCTTCAGCAGGGAGGTGGGGACAGGGTGTCCCTCAGCACACCACCTTCCTCCTGGGGACCAGGTCTGTGGGTAGTCCCACTGCAGGGCTGGATACTCCCGTGGTGTTTGTCATACTGGGACATGGGAAACTGGGACAGAACTTGGGCACACACTGAAGCACATGCACAGTTCAGAGAGAAACCTGCAGCACACAAAGTTTCAGGAAGGTCAGTGTAGAAGTCTGAAAGAAGATTCTGGGTAGGAGAGATGGATTTGTTGCCTGCTGTCACTCAGGGCTCTTGCAGGTTGAATTTCAACAGGCAGGGTCTGGAAAAGTGCCATTGATTTCACCCCCAAGGAGATGCTTGTGAAACTCTCACAACCAATATTAATATCAAAGCACTAGAGAGGGGCAGGGAACAGACACTTCTGTTTTGTTCCCAGGATGAAAAAATACGGCAAGAGGGACCTTACAAAGGCTGTGACAAACAGTCTCCACTCTGTGTTAAAAGCCTTTGGGAAAGTGTCTGAACTCTTTGCCTGCTCCTCAGCAGCTTTCACAGGCCACTTATGCCCAGTCCCCCAGGACATCTCCTGCTTTCCAGGCTGAAATATTCACATAAAAGGCATTGCCTACAACAGGTCATAAGGAAACACTGTAAGGGATGTCCTGATTCTCTGGGAAGACCAAGACCCCCCTGGGTGGAATGGAGAGGAGCCTTGTGCGTGGAGATCCTTACCAGCATGGAAAAACTACACCCACCAACCAGCATCCCCAAACACAAAGCCATGCTGAGAGCAGCAGGACAAGGGAGAACAGCCAACAACTACACCACAGGAAGTCTGGAGTGACGCAGGTGATGCTGAGGTTGCTGAGATGAAGAAGCCCACAGGTGCCTCTGCCTGAAGCTAAGCTGAACCCAGCTGCCCGGAAACATCGTGGTGCCACTGAGGCATCAGCTGCTCCAGATGGTTGCAGGAGACAATGGCAAGGAGCCTGTGGCTTTGTGCCCGGCCACTGGGTGCCATCTCCAGCCCCAGCCAGGACCTCTCCAGCTGTAGAAGGGCAGGGTAATACCTGGTCCTGGACTGTGGAATAAACAGGTACAAACCCTAATGTTTCTCACAAATCCCAGTTTGTACAAGTAGGAGGTGCACTTCTTGGAAATAGCCCTGTTTAAGGCAAATGCTTATCAAGAAATAGAACAAAACAAACAAGTCTTCAAAAAACCCACTTCCATGACCCTGCTCTTCCCTTTAGGAAAAGAGTCAAAAATGTGTCACCTGTGAGAGGCATCTGAGCACTGAGGGAACCTGGAGAAGGTCTCATGGGCATAGACCAGGGCAATCTCTGTCTCCATGATGCCACTGTCCATTGAGAGAGCCCACCTGAGCTGCGCAAATTGCAAGACACACGCTGTAGCTTTCATTTTTCAGGACTGACCTGAGGGAAGGCGGAATGGAGGAAGGCCACCTGCCCAACATGAAGGCATTGTTTGACAAACTGAAAAGGTCTTTACCTTAGCAGTCCGCTAGTGGGCTTTGAGAGACGTTAAAAGTTGCATTATCAGACTTTGTCCTGTGTTTATCCCATAGGTAAGTCCCAACTGGGGGGACAAAAAAGGTGGGAATTACACAAATATTCCAGACACACGTTTGCATTCTGTGCACCTTTCATGCCCGATGAAAAGGCAGGAAATGCTAACACAAAGAGAGGAAGCATGTTAAAAGGACTGAACCTTTCATCGGAGACCATTGAAATTCTCATAACAAGGGCCACTATGAAAGGTTGCTTATCCTCAGAGGTGAGACAATGCCATTTCCTTCCCTATCCATGCAGCAAACACTCATGACAAATCCAAACCAAAGCTGTAGGGCATGAGACACACAAAGCAAATAAATCTCAACTGCATCACCACGGCTATGATAGGATTGAAAATCGTACTTCAATCAGTCAATATGCAAATACTGTAGTATTGTCCCATCATAAAATGCTACAATATTTCAAAAGCAGTGGTGTCCAAATATCCAGATCAAAGCAACAAGAAGGAAAATGAGAAATGCCACTGGTCTGACATTCTCACCCTGTTCTACCTAATGAACCAGCATGGGTTTGGTGGAATAATCAATATGGGAAACAATGGAGAAACATCCTACACGCCACTATGCAGCAGTAACCTATGTAAAAATAATTTACTGTTTGTCCTAGGTCTGGATGTACATGATTTATCTCTTGCTTTATACATATATCTATTTATATATAATTACAACTACTAATTATTTATAAGAAAAATATATTTGTTAAAAAATTCTACTTAAAAGCAATTTTTATGAACAGATTTTAGCAATGAATTCCACAGATAAATTATACATACTAGAAAATATCTTTAAACTCACAAATCAGAAAATATGTGCAATATTCCCACTGAAACAGTAATTTTGCACCCTTTAACTTTTTATAGGTTTCTTTTCTTCCTTGACTTCAATGCTGGTTTGCATGCTGTAAGAAGGTCTGTGCACACATGCCAGCTTCCACAGCAAGCTCTGGGCCATGGACAGTGAACTCATTGAGGCAGAGATCATTTTTTCATGTGCACAGACCAGCACAGCACAGTCTGACCTATGCAGACCAACAATACCATGTCTGTCCCACAGTCAGATGTCACCTGACAAATGTGGGTCACGCCAGCACGCCATGCTGGCTTTGATTTCTGTTATTTGGGGCAATCAAGTCTCCTTTGCAGGGGGGAGCAGCCCCTTGATGAGGGGAGAAAGGATTTAACTGGAGATTACATCTATTCTGCAAATTTGCAAGAAAGGCTCATTTAGGCCTTTGTGGACCTTCTACCTCCTTTCATCAATCCCTTGCTGATGACATCTTTGGCTGGACCATCTGCTGACCACTTATGTGGCCCATGAACTAGAGTGATGACAGCTGAAACCGTTGAAATTTAACATCTTCCCTAGCAAAACACAGTTTGTAAGATGCTGTCAGCTGTGCTTTTGCCTACCTTTATTTTTTTAAGGTTGGCATCCTTCATCAGTTTTTGGTCAAGGGATCTTAAAACCAAAACTTTCTAAAATTTGCAAAAACATACCACATGATCTCTGGGGTCAGACAAGAGCTGCAACAATACAGACAATACATTGGTCAACATCAAGATCTAGAAACCCATATTCACTCAACAGCACACTAAGTAAGGCTAAGATCTGAGAAATTCAAACCGGCCATTGTACTCATAAATCAGTCTTCCTTTTGCAAAGCTCACTTGATGCAAGAAAATCCTAAATACAGCAGAGCAGAGTCAGGGTGTGCTCTGGGGCCTTTGGTGGATGAGGGCATTTTTAGTAAATGCTGACCCAAGATGAAATTTTTATGAGCTATAAAACCCTTATGCAGCTGCAAGATATTGCTCGGGACCTCAGAGGAAAGAAAAGATTTGAAGATCAAGGATCCTCCCCATTCTTAATAACTCCCTCACCATTGCTACCTATTGCCAGTCTCACATTTTTAATGTGTCCCTTAAGAGTTCTAAAATAATCCCTGGAGCTAACTTGACTCTCATAGAGCAAAATTTTTCACACTTCTTTAATTTAAAACAAAAAATGATGGAAGTCTCCATTCTCCCAAAGATCAGAGGAGGGTGTAAGTGGATGAGATGAAAGGTTTTGAGGGAATACCCTGCAAAAGACTCAAGAAGCTGACCTGGTTCTCAGGTTAATGCTGGAAAACATGGATCAAAATCTGCACTGCTGTTACCACTGCACTATCACTAACGTCACCTCCTGCGCATTATTTACTTCTATTGACTCACTAAAAGCTTCCCACACTTCAGCAGAACTGGTAGACAAAGTATCCATAACTGAGTTTCTGCTGCTCAGTTATAATCCCATTTATAACTCAAGCAGCATCACTCCTACATTCCATTTATTTTCTTTCTTTCCTTCACTTCAAACATGTTTTTATTTTCTAATAATCTGAAGAATAAGAATTTACAATGAAAATACCCACCAGAAAGGTAAGTAACCCTAATGAAAATAGAAACTAAGTCACAATCCATATTTCTTTAATGCAGCAGTTAATAACAAAGGTGGAATTGGACAGATTTTAAACAAGTTTTTATCCGTGATGAAAGAGTGCATAACTACCCCTTAAAATAGTTGAAGACTGTTTTTTTACAACCTATCACAGCAATAGTTCCAGACAATATACAGTATATCTAAGAATAGTAGCAGCCATTGATGGAAGCTGATAACATTTGGGGACTGAAGGTTAATCCGTTCTGGAAAAAAAAAAGGAACAATGGAGAGTGAAATAGAAACTCAGGTCTCATTAAATAAAACTATTTTAAGGGCAGAATGATGAATTTTAGCATCAATCATGGGAAAACAGTTCAAAGTTGTTCCTAAAAGATCTAAATTTGAAACCTTGGGAAAAAGGAACTGTTTGCAGTACAGCAAAAAAATCTTTAGGGATAAGACAAAATACGGTGTAAGGATAATCCGTTTGTATTTTTTAAACATTACAAATCTGACTGTTCTTTTTGAGCTTTCTGTGATTAAGGTCAGAGACTCAGTGTTCAGTTAAGTTTATCCTTATTTCTTTATGCAGTTCCAATGTACTTATCTGCCTGGAAATCATGGTACACGCTTTCAGCACTGAAGGCGCATTGACATGGATAACCAAAATAGACTGTAGATTGCAAATAAACCCAAATAAAGTTGTATGAAGATTTTCAATTGATACTGTTGTTGGTTTGATTTTTTTTTTCTTTTTAGATTATTTTCTGCTCTGTATAGCACAGAGGAAAGCCCAGGAGAAAACCAAAACAGGATCATTGCTGTCTACCAGCAAAGCCATGAGCAAGCCAAGCGAGCCCTGATGCAGCTCTCTGAACACAAGACCACCCCTCGGGAGGAAGAAAACTGAGCAGGTGACCATATTAAACCAGTGCTCACTTTGACAGTTTGCATTTGAGCAAGAGCATAAGTGCTTTGCCAGCTCTAGGACTTAGTCACATTTGATATATGCTAATTCAAGGAATAAAAGTCTGCCAAAGGTAATAAAATTGTTTACTGATGGAACAAGTCAGTCCTCTGTATAAAAGAGTGTCTTTATATGCAGCGTAGGTCTGGTCCTATTCAATCAGTTATTAAATATTTACTGATTGCAGAATAGGGCCAAACCTGGAGTATTTTTAAGGATTAGGGGAGAAGTGCTTAATCTCAAAGTATCTAATTTAACTATGCAAAGTAGGGAATATTATTGCCTTTGTTTTACTTATGAAATTCAAAGGCATAGGGAAATAAAGTGCCAGACTCAGGGTGTCAGAGAAGCCACTTGCAGAAGCTCCTGCAACACATGCTGTTCCTCTCCCATCGTGCTGGGCAGTGCAAGGGACAGTTGGGCAAAGGTCCGAGAGGCCCTGTCACAGCTCCACTGGCTGCACAGTGGTTTGACACCTCACTGAGAGCCCAAGGAAGTGTCTAAACAAATTAGCAGGAAGTCGTTGGCCTATTTTTTTTAATCAGCTTTTTTTCTCATCCAGCCCTTGGCATATGGTTTCATCCAATTCACTCCTCTTTGAACCTGATGCTCTTAGATGCTGCTGTCACCTGTCCCCGTTGAATAAAGGGGTAGTAAGTGTAAAAGAGGGCCTCCCTGGAACTTGCAAAGATTTGGACCAGTGTATTCTCATATGCTCTCTAAGCAGGTGAATTTGCATTGCACATCCGTAAATCTCCCTCTGTCCTGTGCTTTCATGTAGCATCTCAAAACTCCTGCTCTTTGACCCAGAGTTTGATTTTTAAATGGAAAATGGTCAACCAGTGCAGACTGGCATCTTTCAGCATCGTTAAACTGCACTATACAAAATTCCATGCTGCTTCAAATTATTTCTTCAGATTGCATACTCTGAGGGGTTTTTTTCTTGTGCTATATTTAACGTTGATAATTGTTATATTTAAAAATATTCAAATGAGATATTTCAAAATATCTAACTGATTAAGTGTGCTTAGCTCAAGGATATGTCTGTTGCACTGTGCATAGCAAATAGGCAGTGCTTCTTGCCTTGGTTTGGCAAAGGTAGATGATTAATCAATGCACGAATTTGAAAAAAATTTGTTTGGTATCAGTTAGGAGGCTGGCTCACAAGGAGGTGTACCTACACCTTCCACTGTGTAAACAAATTAGTTTCCAAGTTCATCTTGTGGACTCTCTTCTGTTTGCATCCTTTGAACGCGCCCAGTTCTTATACAGTTTCTTAACACAGCGACTTTGAAAGATACCCTGCAAGGCTTGGGCTGCAGCCCCGCGCAGATGTTGCCCTCTGGCAGCGACGGTGCCGGGGCCAGCAGTGCCTGCTTCAGACAGAAAGGCGCAGTGCCCGGTGCCAGTTTCGGAGGGGCAGCGGGGCTGAGGGGCTCCCCGAGGGAGATGAGACAGCGGCAGCGCCCGGAGCGCGCTGGGCGAGGCGCGCAGGGCCGGGGAGCGGCGCGGGGCAGCAGCGGCTCCGCAAAACCTGAGGGCGGACAGCGGAAAACACCGCCCGGCACAGAGGTAGATTCAAAGACGCCGCGTTTTGCTCTGTCAGATGCAAAAACAGAGACGGAAAAGCCACCCCTGGACACCTGAAAGGTCTGGCGCGCAACTGGGGTGCTGCTCCGCAAGCTGGTGCTTCAAGATTCAAAAACCCTTTTAAAAGGGCGAGAGGCAGAAGAGCATCCTCGGAGAAACATCCTCTGTCCCTGCTCCTCACGCTGCAGGACAGCCCTGCCCGCCGTCCACAAACGCCTCTCCCTAAACCAGCAACGGGGCTCCAACACCGGCTGCAGGCTGGAAACCACGGCAGCGCAGAGGGCAGGGCGTGATTCGGGGGGTTATTTAGGTGGTTGAACCATAATTTCAAAAATCCAGCATTTAAAACAGTGCAAGATGGAAATCCCAGCTTCGTTTCCCCCCTCTGCATATTCGTGGTTCAGCAGGTTGAATGCAATTTACCTAACTTGACTGTGTATTACGGGCTGGAAGACCTGGGGCTCTAAGGAAAAAAATTATCTGGGAAAGTCATGTCATTCACATATGTAGGTTGTTGGAAAGGACAACAACATATTAAAATCAAAAGTTTCCTATGGATTTGGTAAAACTATATTGTTAAAGCTTATACATAAGCAAAAAGTTCAGGATGCCTTAGACTGTGTGAAAATGAATACTTGATGTGTTTGGGGTTTATGTCTTTACAGTAAACATTACGATCAACATCTTCACATAACTCAATTATTCAATGATTTACCTGAAACTTAAATTCTGAGCTGGAATATATCAAAGTCAAAAGTTTAACTCCATCTTTAGCCAAAGACCATCACACAGTATGCTTCTGAACAAAGTGTTTTAAATAAACATTTATTGACATTTTCTCTGACTTTCAATTGCTTATTGCAGAATTAGCTGTTCTTATTCTTGTAGCATTGCAAACCTCAAGCAGACACAAAGAGGGAAGAAGGATTCGACCTTTAAACGGTCTCCCACCGTTAAGAATTAAAAAACGTTTCACACATGGAAGTTTTCTATACAGAGCAATGATGATGAGACTGTTGAACAGCACAGCTGATGGTTTCTAGGGGCACTCTGCAGCCGAAAGCACATTCCCACAGTAGCGTACCTGCCTGCGAGGCCGTGCTCAGCCCTGGGCTGTGTCCCTCACCCAGTACAGCCCCAGAGATCCTACTTTGTGACAACTTTGCCTGCTCGTGTTCATCTTCCTCCGCTTGGGCACTTACAAAAAGCAGGTTCATTTGTTAATTCTGGGCAGGACCTTCCATTTTCAAAGCCACCTGCGAGTGCCTGACCCCCAGACCTCGCCCGTGGCCCCCTGCACGGGAGCAACAGGCTGGCTGGGTGCCCCGTCCGCGCCGGGCCGGTCCCCCGGGCCGGTCCCCGCAGCGATACCCCGCGGTGACCCGATGGCACGGCCAGCCGCGGCACCGCGCAGCCCCCGAGCAGAGCGGGATGCGCTCAGCGCAAGCCGGCTCCAAGAGCTGCCGAAGTGGGAAAGGCACACACTGCCGGCAACTTGGGAGGCTCCGGATCGCGCCCGGGGCGGGTTGAGGAGAGGGGACTCTCAATTTCCTCTGGCTCCGGGCTGCGCCTGGCTGGAGCCGCGCCGCGGCGAGGCGGCGCTGGGACGGGGTCGCGGGCGGCGCTCGGGGGTGCGGACGGTGCGGGGCTGACCTGGGGCACGGCACACGGCCGCGCCGCTCTCCCACCACCATCCTTCCCACGGGACACCCAGGGCCGCCCGGGGGGCGAGCCACCACCTACCGTGGTACTCCTGGCCGGGCACGTAGGCGGCGGGGTTGCCCGCGATGTGGAGGGCGATGAGCACCTCGCCCTGTTCGCCGTCGCCCTCCAGCTCGCCGTGGTGGGTGCAGAGGAAGAAGAAGGGCGAGAAGCGGGCACGGGGGGCAGCCGCCCGTCCCGCTGCCAGCAG